>APFE030999310.1:0-25890 GCA_000404065.3 Pinus taeda
ATTTGTTACATAAACCAAAGGAGACCTCCTGGGCCTAGACCATACCAGCAGGGTATGCAAGGGTCATCCCATACATATTACAACCCCAACCAAACCACAGATATACCTTCTTGGGACCCCCTGCTCATCCTTCCTGGTCTACACCCCCTCCTTGGTCCTATGCATCTCAGTATCATTCCTAGCCAGCCAACCAGTCATTTCAACCTTATGTTCTATCACAACCTCAGTGGAATACCCCACACCAGGGGTGGAGGCCACAATAAAACAATGCTCCAACTCTATTGCCTCCACCACCTACCCAACCACAACTCCTACACTCTGCTCCACCCAAGCAACCCCAGATGCTTGCCTAGCCAAATCGGAACCCGAACAATAGGAAGGCTCAACAAGTATATAGTGGAGAGACATCATACCTAGCTTATGCTTTAGAAATCCAAGAGATCAACTTAAGATCTGGGATAATTCTCCTAGATAACCAACCTCCCTCTCCACATAGGGAGGTTGAGGAAGAAAGAGAGGAAAGAAAATTTAAATTAAATCCACCCTTTCCTGAGAGATTAGCCCAACCAGTCTAGCCTACCCCCGAAGAAACTGAACTTCTGGGATAATTGAAAATCCTATGTGCAAAGATCCCCCTTCTCCAAGCAATAAAAGATGTTCCCATTTACAATAAGTTGATTAAGGAGAAATGCATCAAGCATCCAAGAATAAGAAAATGGGATGCCCCTACCATTAATGTCATTGGGCAGCTGTCTGACTTAATGTTGGGACAGGTAATATGTCTAAAATATTTGGACCCTAGAAGCCCTGTAGTAGATGTGCACATCAGTGGCACCATTGTCCCACACACTCTGATTGATCTGGGGGCTGCCATTAATGTGATGACTAAGGACACCATGCTCAAGCTCAACCTCCAAGGGTCATTAAGGAACACCACAACAGTTCTGCAACTTTCACACTGTTCCATAGTCACCCCTGAGGGAATTATGGAGGATGTGATAGTATCCATTGACTCTTGGGAGTACTCTGCGGATTTTCTAGTTCTCCATCCTAAGACTAAGCTTATTAGTTACCCTCTTATCCTTGGGAGGCCATGGTTGGCCACAACCGATGCTTACATTAGCTACAGAGCTAGGAATATGACCATCAAGAATGGGCATATATCCAAGCAGTTAGTCCTATACCCTCCTGCTCAACCTTCTCTAGAGCATGATTTACCTTTATGGTTGGAGGAGGAGGAAGAAGATGAGGCTTATTCAACCCAACTTTATGTTTTGGAAGCAACCATAAGAGGAGGACAACAAGATGAGGATGACTTAATTGAACACCTGCTCAAAAGTCCAACTCCTAGTTCATTACCATTAGAAGAAGAAGTAAGGGAAACCCAGAACAATCATCCAATTGTCTTATGCTTGGCCAATTCCAACCCACTCCATGTCAAAACCATAGAATTTGGCCCAGAGAAAACTTTGAAAATTAATCCATCTCTTTCTGCTCCTGAAGAGGAAAAGCTATGCAACATGTTGAGAGAAAACCTAGAAGCCTTCGCTTGGAGTTACAAGGAAATGAAGGGAGTTCACCCCTCAGTGTGTACTCACCACATATACATCAAAGAAGGTTGCAAGCTAGTCCAACAACCACAAGGGAGGATGAATCTAGCTCTTAAATATATAGTCAAAGAAGAACTGCAAAAACTACTAGATGCAGGATTCATATACCCTATCTCTGACAATGAGTGGGTCTCTCATTTAGTGTTAGTTCCCAAGAAAAATGGTAAGTGGAGGATTTTTCTCAATTATAGGGAGTTGAAAAAGGCCATAAAGAAGGATCATTTTCCCCTACCCTTCATTGACCAAGTGCTAGATGGCCTGGTAGGGAATACATTTTTTTCTTTCCTAGATGGATTCAGTGGGTACAACCAAATACAAATCAATCCAGAAGACTAGGATAAGACCACATTCACCTATCCTTGGGGTACTTTTGCCTATAGGGCCCTTCCTTTTTCCTATGCAATACTCCTTCCACTTTCTAGAGAACAGTCTTGAGTATTTTCACCGAATTAGTACATGATGCGGTGGAAATTTATATGCATGATTTTACACCTTATGGCTGTGATTTTCAAGAAGCCTTGACTAACCTAGGCAAAGTATTATACAAATTCATTAAAATGAACCTATCTCTCAATCCAAAAAAATGTGAATTCTTAATGACTGAAGGGACCCTGCTAGGTCATTCAATATCTCAGCAAGGACTACAGGTGGACCCAAACAAAATAGAAATCATCCAAAGGGTCCCATCTCCTCAAAATCAAAGGGATGTTAGGAGTTTCTTCGGGTTAGTTGGATACTACCAAAGGTTCTTAAAGGACTTCAGAAAGTTGGCCTCTCCTTTCTTTGGGTTGTTGGCCAAAGATTATGAGTTTATATGGTCAAAAAGCTGTCAAGAGGCCTTATACATTTTAAAGAGTAAGTTAAACACTGCACCAATTCTTCGAGGCCCAAACTGGAACCTCCCTTTTCATATTCATTCTGATGCCTCACACAAATCCATAGGAGCAGCCTTAGGTCAGGTAGAGGAGAAATTTCCCTATGCCATCTATTTTATTAGTAAGAACCTGTCGAAGGTTGAGCTATATTATACTGTGACCGAAAAGGAACTCTTCACTGTTGTGCATTCATTAAACAAATTTAGGCATTACATTACAGGCTACCAAACATTTGTGCATACTGACCACACTGCAATCAAATATTTAATGAACAAACTAGATGTGAATGCTAGAATGATAAGATGGTTACTTTTATTACAACAGTTTGATCTAACTATTGTTGATAAGCCTGGTAAGGAAAATGTTGTTGCAGACTTTCTATCTAGGATGAATATGCCTTTAGGTGAAGAAGGAATGGTGGATGAAAAGTTACCAGATGAGCATTTGTTTTCTATTTCAGTTCTCTCCCCATGGTTTTCTGATATAGAAAACTATTTGGTATCATCACAGTTCCCACCAAACTTTCCCTCCAAAGAAAAGAGAAAGATAGTCAGGAGAAGCACCCCCTTCACCTGGATTGTGGGCAATCTTCTCAAACTTGGCCCAGATCAAATCTTGAGAAGGTATGTAAGGGAAGAGGAAGTTTTTGTCATCCTTCTGACCTGTCATGATGGACCTTGTGGTGGACACTTTGCAACAAAGAGGACATCATTCAAAGTGTTACAAGCGGGCTATTATTGGCCCACTCTTCATCAGGATGTGAAAAAGTACATTAGTCAGTGTGATCAATGCCATAGGATGGGAAAGCCTACTCCAAGAGATGAAATGCCCCTATAAGCTCAAGTGACTTTCGAGCCATTTGACAAGTGGGGCATGGACTTAATTGGGTCTGTCAAACCTCCTTCAAAGAAAAAATAGTACATTATTGTGTGCACTAATTATTTGACTAAGTGGGTTGAAACCAAGGTGATTAAGGCAAAAACAGAAGAGAAGGTGGCTGAGTTCCTTAGGGAGAATGTATTCTACAAATTTTGGTACCCTAGAGAGCTAATCACAGACCAAGGCAACCAATTAACTCCAACATGATTGAAGAACTACTCAGCCATCACAAAATCAAGCATAGGATTTCCACTCCTTATCATCCACAATCTAATGGGAAAGTGGAGGTGACCAACAGGGCACTGGAGAGAATCTTAACCAAGGTAGTAAGCAATAGAAGGAAGGATTGGGCAGAGAGACTAGTTGAGGCCACCGAGGCCTATAATACAACATGGAAGACCACCACTGGATTTACACCCTATGAGCTGGTTTATGGGAAAAAGGATTTGTTGTCCATTGAGTTTGAATATAACACATTGAGGATGGCAACACAACTAGATTTAGATGTCAGTCATGCACAAAAAGAAATATTGTTTCATTTTAATGGCTTGGATGAATTTAGAATGCAGGCCCTCCTACATACAGATATAGTTCAGCTTCAGAGGAAGATCTAGAATGATAGACATATAAAGGAGAAGTAATTTCAAGAGGGCTATTGGGCATTGTTATATGATTCTAGGTATAAATAATTCAAGGGCAAGCTAAGGACAAGATGGCTTAGATCTTATGTGGTGGAAAGATGCCATGATAATGGTTCATTGGAAATCAGAACTATAGATGAAGAAGCCATTCCTTTGCTTGTTAATGGACACCAATTGAAAATGTACAAGAGGCATTTACCAAAACAAGAGTTCATTGACAATATCAATAAGATAGTGATGATGGTGGAGCAAGTTCTAGATCCTCCCTCATCATGTCACTGAAAAAGAGAAAAAAGAATAAGGATTCAGGTGAAAACCTCCATGAGGCGCCTGAGTCCCATCTTTGGGTTGAAAACCTCGTGAGGCAGCCCAATGATGAAAAACAAATGATGAAGAAAATGAAAAAAGAATAAGAAGATCCCTGGGTGAAAACCTTCCTTGAGGCACCCAGGGAAAACATCTTGGGTGAAAACCTCTCTTAGGCAGCCTAAGTGTTTGTCAATATATATCTATATATATATAATTATATATAATATATATATATATATATATATATAATATATATATATAGATATATAATTGTTATTTGTAGGTGGATGAGAAAGACAATCAAGGAGTAAAGAGAGGATCCAAAGGGAACCCTGCCTCACATATGTTCATCTAGTCCACTCCTTACCATGCATCTCTCCATTAATTCCATTGGTTTTTTCACTTCATTGCTTCTATTTAGGTGAAGACTATGTTTTCTACAGGATCCCTTGAAAACCTATAGGGAGCAATCCGAGGGTGAATGGTAGGTTGGTTAGGTCCTGTAGCAGCCTATCGCATAGAATATCAATCACCAGCTACAGGTCTTCACTAGGATGATCCAAGAGCTCTAGAGAACAAAAAATAGACAACAAACAACAGACAATAGAGGAGGAAAAAGAATGGCCATGCAGTAAATAAACAATGCAGCACCTCTGATCTTTGACAACTGTAGCATGGCATCGAGACCATAGGTAAGTATCCCTCTCACTCACCCATATGCATCATTTGATCAAAAGTCATAAGGTTTACAAGGTAGTTGGTTTATAAGTGAAAAGGTGGCAAGTTAACTTGGCCACCTTCGACAAAGCAGACATATAGGTGGAAAAAAAGGAAATTCTTTTTAAAATCAGAAGAGAATGAAAGAGTTCGAAAACAATGATTTATTTTTTATGGCATTCAAATCCGATTTAAGGTGGGGCCCTAACCCATATTAAAGTTCGAGCAATAGAAAAATATTTAAGTAAGCGTGGGTTCAAGAGGCAGATAAAGTGCTCTGCAGGGGGGCAATGAGCATGAGTTATAACTCAGGCTCAACCCCCGCAGTTGACCATGACGTCAAGGTGTTTGTCCGAGATCTATGGCCTAAGATTGCTGTGGGGGGGTTCAAGCCTGATGAACATCCCGTACATTCCCTAACCCCACAACGAGCCACCCCAATCACTCCACTCCATCTCATCTCCTCCACGTCATCCGTTACCTACCCTCATTCATTACCATCCACCTCATTCACTGTACCCTGTCACCTCATCCACCATTCCATAGATACAGTGTTTTTTATGGCTACCATTTTAGGATGCTTAAATAATTAAGATTTAGGGTGGAAACATCAATTCATCAAAGACTATATATGCCCTATTTCTTGATGCAATCACTCATAGACTCCAACAACAAAGTAAAGGAAGGGAATTCCCAACAATTGGCTCACCATGGGTTGATCAGGATCCTCATTGAGGATTTCCTCCAAAACCTCCAGATCCCTATAACATGGTCAGTCTTCAGAGGCTTAGCAGTAGAGGATGACATCAAAACCCTCACCTATGATGTTAGCCTTTCTGTTAGTGAGGAGGAGGCAAAACAAAAAGAGGAAGATACAGAGCTAGATGGGGATGAGATGGATGAAGAAGAAACTAATACAGAGGAACATGATGAAGGAGAAGAGAAGGAGGATGATGTTGAAACAGAGGAAGAAACGAAGGAAGAAACTGACAAAAATGAGAAAGAATAACAAGAGGAAGAAGATAAGAAAAACAAAGAGGAAGAAGACATTGAAACAAAGCTCAAGGAAATGGGAAAAGAGCTAAGTGGATTAAGGGACAGAGAATCAATAATAAGAGATCAACTTGAGAGGGAAAATACATGGTTGAGAGGACAACTGTAGGAAAGGGAAAACCAACTAGCATGTATGGCCAACCTCTCCTTAGAGGCCATCCAGTGTAGGATGCTAGCTAAATCCTATGCTCTCTACCTCAGAGAAAAATGGATGCAATTTCAGATTAAAACACTAGCACAAAGGGGCACCATGCCATTTCAATACTACAGGTAGTTTAGTGATCTTTGTGATCAAAGTACACTAGAGGATAGGACCAAAATGGCTGAGTTTTACTTGCACAACATGGCCCTCGCAAACATGAATGTTTGGGATCCTAATGCCGAGCTAGGAGATCTAAAATTAATGGCTTTCGCTGTCGTGTGTGGAGCATGATTGTTCAGAGGTCTTTGTTTTCAACTGGATGTATACCCCAGGAAGTTTGTACACCCCTCCACACGGGGGAGACTTGTCCCCCCTGCGGGGGTCCAGGGGGGCCGTCCCCCCCAGCTGGGGTGTCTGGGGGCCAGCAGTCCCCCGGCAGGGGCTCAGGGCCAGCGCCCCCAAAGCTAAAAATAAATGTAAAATTTCCTTGTAAAAGTATAGTAATTTCTAGTCAAACTGGGCCGTTCATTAGGTGGATGATCTGACGGTAGAACTTATGTTTAGTTTAGGGTTTTTTGCCCTAGAAGGTAACCCCTCTCTTTGTATGAGGGAATTGAATTGATTTTGTGTAATATATGTGTATTCTTTGAGCGAGAAGTAGAGAGGTGAGACTATGAGAGAAAACAGAGGATATTACAGTAGATCTGCTGTAGGTTGTGTCTCTTCATTTTGCTGGATAATAGAAAGTAAGGACTGGCTATTCAAGGTGGACATAGCCCAAACTGGGTGAACCACGTATATCTCTGTCTCTTATTTTATGCGTTTTTTGTGTTTATATTTCTGCAATATTTTTATGTGTTCCATTGCTCCATAATATATAATTTTCTAACAACTGGTATCAGAGCCGAAGGTCCATTTGGCTGATAAACTCGTAGGAAAGAAGGGTTCCTCGTTCGAGTGGGAGTAGCGGCAGAAGATGGTAAGTTTAGGGTCGAGAAATTTAACGGCAAAAACTTCTCACTGTGGAAGATGCAGATGGAAGATTATCTGTATCAGAAAGATTTGTACCTACCATTGGGTGGAAAATCAAAGATGCCGACGGGTATGAAATATGAAGAATGGAACCTTCTCAATAGAAAGGCACTCAGAACAATACAGTTGTGCCTCGCAGCGTTAGACACCTTCAACATTTCAAAGGAAACAACGACAGAGGGTTTGATTAAGGTGTTGGAGAAACTATATGAAAAACCCTTGGCCTCAAACAAGATATTTATTATGAAACCGTTATTTAATATGAAGATGTCAGAAGGTGGATCTGTTGCAGACTATTTAAATGATTTTAATACTGTTACAAGTCAGTTATGCTCTGTAGGGGTAAACTTTGATGATGAAGTTAGAGCTCTGTTCTTCTTGTGCTCATTACTAGAAAGTTTGAATGGTTTAGTAATGGCCATTAGTAACTCTGTGTCTGGATCTAGTACTTGAAAGTTTGATGTGTTGTCGATGCTATCCTTAGCGAGGAAATGTGATGGAAAAGCTCCAGTGAGACATCGGGAAATGCTTTGAGTGCAGAGTCTAGGTGAAGAAAAATGGAAAGAGGAAAGAGCTCTGAATATCGCAGTAAATCAAGGAAAGGCAGATCCAAGCCCAGATCGGGGATAGTGTGTTGGAAATGCGGAAAGAAGGGGCACCTAAAGAAAGACTATAGATCTCGGAAGGGAAAAGAAGGAGATGCATAGAAAGAAAACAATCACGAAGTAAATGTGATAGGTGAGGTGTTATAAGATGCTTTGATTCTTTCTTTCAAAAATATTACTGATTCCTGGGTGGTAGATTCAGGGGCCTCATTCCATGCCACACCTGATAAGAAATACTTTCATGACTATGTTCAAGGAGATTTTGGACAAGTTCCAGATCTAAAGAAAAATCTGATTTCAATAGGGCAGTTAGGCGGTGAAGGTTGTGTGACAACTTTCACAAATAAAGCTTGGAAGGTCACCAAAGGAGCCTTGGTAATAACAAAAGGTGAAATGGTTGGTACATTGTATTTATGCAATGGTATTTCTAACTCTGTTAATGCTTTAACTTCCAAAGGAGCAGATGCAGCATTATGGCATCATAGGCTCGGACACATGAGTGAAAAGGGGATGAAGATTCTTCACTCAAGGAATTTGTTGCCGGGTTTGAAGAATGTTGATTTGGATTTATGTGAGAATTGCATTTATGGAAAACAAAAGAAAGTCAAATTTCTTAGAGTTGGGAAAGAAAAGAAGAGTGAAAAGTTAGAGCTTGTGCATACAGATGTATGGGGCCCTACTTAGGTATCATCTCTCGGTGGCTCTCGTTATTATGTTATTTTTATTGATAATGCAACTAGAAAAACTTGGATTTATTGTATTAAGAATAAATCTGATGTATTTGATACTTTCAAGAAATGGAAAGCTTTGGTTGAGATTGAGACCAGAATGAAATTGAAGTGTCTTAGATCAGACAGTGGAGGTGAATATTGAAACAAAGAGTTTGATAGGTACTGTTCAGAGCATGGAATTCACAGAGAGAAGACAGTTCCAAGAACACCACAAGAAAATGGTCGTGTCAGAGAAAGGTATATTATGAACAGAACAATCATGGAGCGTGCAAGGTGCATGAGATTGCATGTAGGATTGCCTTTACAGTTTTGGGCATATGCTGTAGATACTGTTGTTTATCTAATAAACAGAGGGCCTTCAAGTTCCTTGGATGGTGGTGTTCTAGAGGAAGCATGGATAGGTAAAAAGGTAAACTATTCCTTTTTAAAGCCTTTTGTTTGTGAGGCCTTTGTCCATATTGATAAAGAAAATAGAACAAAGCTTGAGGCAAAGTCAAAGAAATGTACCTTTATTGGATATGGTGTTAATGATTTTGGTTATCGCTTATTTGATTACGAAAATCACAAAATCATTAGGAGCAGATATGTAATATTTAATGAAAAGGTCTTGTATAAGAATCAGTTGTAGGAAAAGAAACAAGAAAAAGAAAACAAGGAATACGCAGTGCTTGATGAAATCAATGAAAAAGTAAAGGTGCTTGAAAATAATAATAATCAACAACCACAGCAGCAGAAACCACCACAATAGCAACAGGCACCCCAAATACCTGAAAGTGGTGTTAGAAGATCTACCAGGATAAGTAGACCCCCTGAACGATACTCTCCTTCATTAATTGTTTATTGTTGACTGATTCCGGTGAACCCAAATGTTATGAAGAAGCAATGCAGGTTGAAAGCAAGAAGAAGTGGGAGGTAGCCATGGAAGAAGAGATGGACTCCTTAATGCATAACCAGACTTGGGACTTAGTCAGGTTGCCTATAGGAAAAACTACATTGAAGAATAAATGGGTTTACAGGCTGAAGGAAGAAGATGGAGGAAAACAAAGGTACAAAGCTAGATTTGTGGTGAAGGGGTTTGCATAGAAGAAAGGTATTGATTTGATGAAATATTTTCTCCTGTTGTTAAAAAGACTTCAATCAAAACTATTTTAAGTCTAGTAGCAGTTGAAGATTTGCATATTGAGCAGTTAGATGTAAAGACAACCTTTCTCCATGGGGATTTGGAGGAAGAGATATATATGCAACAACCACAAGGATGTGAAGTGAAAGGGAAGGAGAAACTAGTGTGCAGGTTGAAGAAGATCTTGTATGGATTAAAACAGGCTCCAAGGCAGTGGTATCTAAAATTTGACAAGTTTATGTCTGAACAAGGTTATACTATATGCCATTCTCATCATTGTGTTTATTTCAAAAAGAAAAATGTTGGCAGCTATATTATATTGTTATTATATGTAGATGACATGCTTGTTGCAGGGTCTAACATGTAGGAAATAAATGTGCTCAAAAAGAATTTGGAAAATTCATTTGTAATGAAGGATTTGGGAGCTGCAAAACAAATCCTTGGTATGAGAATCACTAGAGTCAAGAAAAATTGCAAATTAACATTGTCTCAGAATGAGTACATACAAAAGGTGTTGAAAAGATTTAATATGCACAATGAAAAACCAGTTAGTACACATTTTGCTAGCCATTTCAAACTTAGTAAGGAAGTGTGCCAAAGACCCAAGAAGACATGGATTATATGTCTAAATTTCCATATGCATCAATAGTTGGAAGCTTAATGTATGCAATGGTTTGCACAAGGCCTGATATTGCACATGCAGTGGGAGTTGTAAGTAGGTACATGAACAATCCAGGAAAGGAACATTGGATGGTAGTAAAATGTATTCTCAGATATTTGAAAGGTACCACAAATAAAGCATTATGCTTTGGTGGTTGAAACATTTCTCTACAGGGATATGTTGATGCAGATATGGCAGGTGACAAAGATCACAGGAGGAGCACTATAGGATATGTATTTACTATTGGTGGAACAACTGTCAGTTGGGTTTCAAAAATCCGAAGTGTTGTTGCACTTTCAACAATAGAAGCAGAGTATGTTGCTGCTACAGAGGCTAGTAAATAAATGATTTGGTTACAATGGTTTATGGGTGAATTGGGTAAGGAGCATGACATGGGAAAGTTATACAGTGATAGCCAAAGTGCCATTCATCTTGCAAAGAAATCAACATTTCATTCCAGAACTAAACACATTCAGCTCAAGTACCATTTCATACGATCAGTGTTGGAAGATGGAGAGTTGAAGCTGCGAAAGATACACACTAGCCAGAATCCTGCAGATATGCTAACAAAAGTTGTAACTATGGAGAAATTGAGACTATGCTCAGTTTAAATTGGTCTTCAAGGATGATTATGAAGACGAGAAATAGCCAGGTCTAAAGAGGAGTCATTTTCCAGCAAATGAAGCAGCGATGGAGTTGCTACAATCATTCTCCAAGAGGGAGATTATTGTGTGTGGAGCATGATTGTTTAGAGGTCTTTGTTTTCAGCCGGATGTATACCCCAGGAAGTTTGTACACCCCTCCACGCGAGAGGGTGTGAGGAGGGACTTTTTCCCCCTGTAGGGGTCTGGGGGGGCTGATCCCCCTCGGCTGGGGGTTCGGGGGCTAGCGGTCCCCCAGCAGGGGCTCAAGGGAAGTGCCCCCGAAGCTAAAAACAGATGTAAAATTGCCTTGTAAAAGTATAGTAATTTATAGTCAATCTAGGCCATTCACTAGGCGGATGATCTGATGGTAGAACTTATGTTTAGTTTAGGGGTTTTTTCCCTAGAAGGCAACCCCTCTCTTTGTATGAGGGCATTGTATTGAGTTTGTGTAATATATGTGTATTCTCTGAGCGAGAAGCAGAGAGGTGAGACTGTGAGAGAAAACAGAGGATATTACAGCAGATCTACTGTAGATTGTGTCTCTTCATTTTGCTGGATAATAGAAAGGAAGGATTGGCTGTTCGAGGTGGACATAGCCCAAACTGGGTGAACCACGTATATCTGTGTCTCTCTTGTTTTATGTGTTTTTTGTGTTTATATTTCTGCAATATTTTATGTGTTCCATTGCTCTGTAATATATAATTTTCTAACATTTGCATCATGGATGAACCATGAGGAGTCAAGGGATGCAAAGATGAAAAGAATATTGGCCAGAGAGAAAAATGAACCTCTTTTCATCAACGCTGAACAATCAAATCCCATGGCCCTAATCAACACCCTTAATCTAATTGCAAATGATCCTTAGCTGGCACCTAGATATCTTGCTGCCCAAGGGCAAGCAATTTCACATTTTGAGGATATGTTTAGGCTTACTAGGAGATGATAGTATACATGCCTGCTTAAGGAGATGGAACACACTACCACATAGCTTGAAGAACAGAGAATATCACTCCCCTCAAAGGTTGACAGAGGCACTCAATAGGACACCTATGTATAAGCAATCAATGCAAAGGTTGAAGGTCAATTGGATAGGCATAAAACATAGTCCACCACTACTCCTAGGGATGCAAGAAGGGAGAAAAGAAGAAGAGGAAAAGAGGCAGTGGGAAGAAGTAGAAAGGAAAGGAGGCTTCTATGAACAAGAAGAAGAGACCATAACAAAGGCATGGGATGTCAGAGAGGCTACCAGAGCCATGAAGGACATGGACATTGATTAATTTGCTCAGAGGATGAGCAACACATTCAGTAGGGGGCTAATGATGAGCCTCATCCTTGGGTGATTATATGGGCCTTAATTCACCTCCTAGCTTAGTCAAACCAACTATTCTCACAACTTATTGCATAATTTTGATTATATTTTGTTTATGAGATGAGTTAGGGTTGGATATTTTGCTTTGTGGTCTAATGTGCATTTAATGCAGGATTAAAGGATAAAAGAAAGGAATTATGGCAAAGACCTTGGTCAAAAATCGAATGGGACAAAGGAGAAGAATCATAGAAGGTAAATCCTCCTCATTTACTACCCCTCCATTCGAATATTTCTCCATCAGCTCGGAATGCAAACAACCAAATCATGAGGACTAGAAGGAAGCTGAGCGAGTGAAATTCAAAGCACTGGTTGATCTCGAGTTTGGGAGCTGAGCCTCCCTAATTTTAAGCAATTCGTTAGAGACTTCAGACGTATAGGTAGAGAGGCCTAGGACCTCAGTAGGATTTAGACTTTTGATTGTAAAACTTTACTCTATTTTCAAGCTGCAAGACTTGTGACAGTTTTTAATGTAATCCATTGTTTTGATAATAAGAATGTGTTTTATTTTGAGCCAACATTGAGTTAATTGAGAGGGCTAAAGCTCTTGGGTTACGGCCCAACCCTAGAAGCTAAGGCTCCTATTTATTATACATTTATGCTAACGTAGATTCATGGTTTAATAAATCATTTGCTTAAATAGATGCATTTCCATTACAACAGTGTAGTGCATATATTCATGGTTTAATCATTCATTTGCTTAAGTAGCTGCATTTCCATTACAATAGTGTAGTGTAGATTGGTTATGTTTTAGTTTGCTTCCATTTGTGCCTTCTTTCAATTAGCAGGTTAACAAGGAGAAAAAGATCAACATAAGGTTGTCAATAGGTGTCTTGGCCTCACCTCCTCCCTCTGGGACCATGACTTGAGGAAGAGACCCTTCAACAACCCCAAAAACACAGATTTCTAGTTCTCACATGAGCTTTGAAGTTTTTTGTCTTGATTCAGTGGTTGGTTCATTTCATCGCTATCTTTCTGTAATATCATCTCACTCATATTCTCATTTCCTTCAACACTTTCTTCATGCAAAATATATGTGGAAGCCAATAAATCATGTCTTAATTAGATTATGCCTATAGATTTCCTTACCATTTGATCCACAACAAACCTGGCCAATCACTATCAACCGTGTGCATATTCATTTCAACGTTTGACTTTAGGCGCTCTCAATCTCCACCGTTGATCTACCTCACCTAATCCAATGGCTATCACGTCATCCGATCGCAAACTAGCTTGGTCGATCTCCACCGTTGATCAATCCTACATGATCTAATGGCTATCATGCAATCTCGCACGAATTCTTTCACGACCTATATCTACTCGAGGGCATGAGAGAAAAGTGGTTTTCTCTTGCTACATGTCATGCACTTAGGCTAACCGCGTAAAGTTTAGGAATTCCGCTTACAGTTTTGAGGGCACACGAGAAACTGCTTACCACCTACGAAAACCCGCTCCATCATTCCGCACATTTTCCACCCTTTTGTTGACAGGTGAATTGATGTGATCCATCCATATATTGACTTCATCTCCTACGATAAGATCTCCATCATTCATCTCCCGTTAATCCTGTTCGTCCATCTATTGACTTAACCTGTCGCGATAAGATCTCTGCCATTCATCTCCCGTTAACCCTATCCGTCCATCTATTGACTTAACCTCGCATGATAAGATCTCCTCCATTCATCTTCTGTTAATCCTGTTCATCCATCTATTCACTTAATCCCCCGCAATAAGATCCCCACCGCTTATCTTCCGTTAGTCCTGTTCGTCCATCTATTCACTTAATCTCCTGTGATATGATCTTTGCCGCTCGTCTTTCATTTATACTGTTCATTGATTCAACTGATCCAACATTTCCCATGCACTACCGCTTTGTTACGTCCTCCTTTCACTGATTTTGATCTTTGCTTTCTCTTCCGCTTGACTCCTTGCATGCTTGATTTTACCAAAAAAAATACCAAAAATGTGAAAACAGATTTAGTTTAGTTTCCTTGCTTACACATTAGTTTGGTTTGATGCTCTTTACTTCTGTAACTTAGATAGTAGCACTAGGTTAGTGTTGATTTAGCAATTCTGTTTAGCATAGCTGTTTAAATGGTTAATTAGGATATGGTGTGATTTAGCATTACATGTTGTTTTCTTCATTACTGTAGTAGAGTGTCTCTCTTAGAATAGATTTTCTCTTCTTCCATCAAAGAATGAAGCTTCTTCTAACTCTATAGAAGTCTGACTTGGAATCCCTAAGGTCTCTCACCGGATAAATAGTGACAATGGGCAGGACCTTCACTTCTTCTTGTACATATATCACTGTCACCTCCAAGTTTGTAACAACCCTGGGTTGATAAGTAAAGCTGGTAGCCAAGGAGTTGCAGCATCCTTGCTGTAATACTGGTGCTCATCATTTACAAGGTGGTAGACTCAACTTCTAGGATAAAGGATTGCAAAACTAGTGGGGTCTCCCTTTATATACATGACAGTATGTGGAGCACAGGTTAGTACTAGCGCTGTCTAATGCCGAAGCGAATGACAACTACTAGGTTTAAAGACGCTGGAACACGTCTCTAGCATAGGCCACTAAATGTGAGCGTTAAGTTTCAATGCTTAGGTTAATTCAATAAATTTTAATGGTTGATCTTGAATTAGGTTTCAGTTACAAGGCCCTATCGCTATCATCTGAAAACTCCTATATGCACCTATATGAGAAAAGCGATCTTTCTTCGGTGAAAGTTAACACTAATCAATGCAACAACCAAAGAATGAAATATTTCACTAATAAATCTCCTAAATGCACTTAATCTTCCTATAACAACATAAGAAGTTTCATTTCATTTCCGATGCTTATGTTCTAGCTTCTCAATAATGCTACTTTTGCAATATTTTCGCTTAAATAAAGTAGAATGATGTTCTTCTTTTCATAAAATGTAAAATGAATATTTCACATAAAGCACTTTTAATGAAAATTTTCACAATTCTGAACAAACAAGCATCAATAAAATCCAGAGCATGATAAATGAAACTAAAAGAAACTTCTTCCCTCAATCGAACAAACCAAACACATAAATGCTTCAATCGACAAACTAAACAATGTAATCTATGGTTGGAAAGAGAAAAAAGACACTCAAAATAAGAGAACAAACGAGACTCTTTCACTCATTCATTTGAAAACAAAGCATCCTAGTCACTTCTGGGAGGAAAAAGAGAGTACGAGGGTAAAGACGCACTGGCATTGGAATGGGAGAAATACTGACTTTTTCTTAACTCAAAGATTGGAGTGACTTTTGGGCAAAAAGTAGCGCCAATCAACACGACTAGCATGACTGACCAGTACTACAACTAGCGCTGATGGCCTGATCGGTGCAATTTTTTTGCCAAAAATAGCGCTGATCGAGGGATTCAAAGAAAAAATAAAAAAGAACTTCACACAGGGCTAGACTTAACACATTAAAGGGTGGGCTAAACCAAACAAGCACATAAACCAAGCTAAATGAAGCTCTCTGGTTAGGAAGAAGACGGTCTTAAAGGCTTACGGGGTTAAAATCATGAGAGTAAAACACACTAGCCAAGATTGGGGTCAGGACCTAATATTCACTTACAGTCATGGATGCGACTGTTTCCCAACAACTTGCGCTGATTGGCGCAACTGCCAACAAATTAAGCGCGCTGATTGAGGGAGCCAAGGAAAAAATATTTTTTTTTGAAACAGGGACCAGGTCTGCTACTGTGAATTTTAAACTTAGGCTGGTAAGAAAGAGAAAAGAAACATAACAAAAGGGAAAAATTGGAACTAGAAAAGTTCTCATGAAATCATGAAATCCAAGACAAAGAAAAGGATTGGTTCTCAGTGGAGTCGCCAATTTGTGGTGAAGTAAAATTATAAGTGCAGACACAAACAAATTCCTCTAGCTTGATAATGGGTCTAGCCACAACAGATACATTTTATGGAATATTTCCTTAGGTTAGAACCAATCAAGAGGGCCTACCTCTTGGTAAGCTTATCCCGTTTGATGATGTCCTTGCTTGCTCGCTCCAGCTATCTCTCGCTTCCTTCTTCAAGCACCTGAAACAAGTAAACAACAACAAACAACAAATGTGATAATAGACAAATTTTAATTCAACCTACTTAACAAGTCAAGAAACATTAAGCCATGAATATGTAAGATGGAAATCATGTAGGAAATCAATCGATAGTTTCATATATTAATATCAAAGAGATATTACAATCATTGTCTTAACGTTGTAGTCCTCCTCTGACAAGACCAGGTTCCCACACACTTCTGCTAGCATTCCATGATGGACTCAATCGACAATAGTTTTAAGGCTCTTCCCTTTAGGCTTCACTCCAAACCAAATCACACTTCTCCCTCACACAAATAGATAGCTACAACTAGGAATATCTTACTATTTACTAGAAACCAAAATAGTACTAGCACACCAACATTAACACTAAAACACTAACACTAGCTTGTGCTTGGGAAAAATGGAGGTTTATAAAGCATGAATGGATGGGAGATGGATCCTCTTCTCATGGTAGAAGGTCTTATCCCTTGAGGTAGTTCCATCATTATAGGGGAAAGGAGCCAAAACTAACATCCTCAACCCCATTTGGCCAAACCATTTACTAAACTTCCGTTACAAAGCTTCTAGAGCTGGGAGCTTCAACTCCTAATTTAAAAAAATTTCTAGAATAGGACCGACATGACTGGAACATAGCTTAGTCACTCCAGTCGGTGAGAGGGGATAGTGCTAATCTCTGCACATCAGCGCGAGGGAGACAAAGGTCATTAGCGCCAATCTTGTAAACTGGGCAAAACAGAAGTTTCAGGGGAAATGGTGCAAAAGGGAATTGATATGCTCATGAAGAGGGACACAATGGGAGTTTCTTCATGAAGGCAAAGCATGCGGGGTTCACTGTAGAGGTCCTCGAGGATCAAGGAACGGGGAGTACAGGGACAGTGACAAAATGTTGTGTAACAGGTTGGGTGTGAAAACATGGTGGGGAGGCATGGGATTGGGATGGGAAACACCTTCACCCCCAAGTCTTATCTCTAAGGTAGATGGATTTAGGATAAAGGTGTGTTCATATCATGATGATAGGGTGGGTGGTGAATAATGTGCATTCATTCACTTTAACATGCAACATGACATTGCATTGTAACAATTATAATTTTTATTGTAATATTTTATGTATCATGTTGTTTGCTTTGGAAATATATGGTAAGATATTAAAATGGGTTATTCCTTTGTACAAATTTAAGTTTAGATGGCGCATTGGGTAAAATAATTATGGACATTATTGCATATTAATTTAAACCCAAGTTTGATACATGCAACAAAATCACGAAGTTCAAGAAATATCTTTAAAACATGCATTGTTTTTCCAATATAGATTCATCTTAACCTATGATCTATTAGGCATTGAGAGGGATAAAAACATAAATCAAGGTTTCAACCTATTAAAGATTAATATATCCAAGATTAAGATGGGTATATATAATGGAAATATGCATTATTAATCCTAACATTGATTCATATTAACTCTGTATCTCTCTCTCTATATATATATATCTCAATGCTTAAAATATCAATTATTAATATGGATATGTGAGGACTACACACACACACACATTCTATTAGGCTAGTGAGTTATATCAATTAGTTCAATTAGAATATTTTAAGTGATAGTTCATTATGAGGTCTCCATTTCTAATCCAACTAAATTTCAAGTTTGGTTGAGTGATGTTGGGTTACTACTTTCATTGTTGCTAATGGAGGATCTTCCCTCCTTCCAAATATTTAAGGAAGAAATGGGGACTCTACAAGGTTTTCCTTATATCTATATATCTAAAGGAAACCTCTCTTACAAATTCAATGGATACCTTTGGATATAATCCCTCGTAAAGTTGTTAGAGTAGATAAGGGTGGCTTGCAAAAGGGAATTAAAAATACACTTGTTAGCACAAAACTAGCTAAATTTATAACAAACATTATCAATCATTGGTTGAACTAACACCTTTGGCTACACACACAAACATTTGGTACCATCCTCAAAATGAGGTAAAGTTGTTAGATTTTCATTAGGATCTTATTCTAAAGAAATATATATGAATCCTTCTATCTCACATTAAATGCAAAATATATAGAAAATTCACAAATTATGGGAGGGGTTTCCATTGTAGAAACAAATCCCTCCTGAAATTCCTAAAGACAATCACAAGAGGAGAAATCAAGCTTTTATAAGAGTGATCCCAATTAGATCATTATATTTTTCTTCACTAATCTCGATGATTTTAGAGTGGAAAAAGTAGAAGATCCAGCCCAAAAGATCATTTTGTTTTTTCCACCATAATTTGAAATGATTGCATGTCAGCCCCCATTACTCATTGAAATTGGGTTAGCTACATGATCAAAACGAATAAGGCTATAGACGAGTCCATAGTGAAACTTTGGTTAAGAGTTGAGTGAGTGAAACCTAATCAGTAAGTTATCAAGATTTGTTATAACTAGTGTAAACATAAAATAAATTAAATGTGATTTTTAATTAGTTAGCATGAATGGAGGGGCATAGATCTAAAGCTATGAGGGGGTTTCCTTTCGTGTGTTTGTTGATTACCTGTGGCATGTGTATTAGTCACTTGTGTCATGCTTGTTGAATTCCTACTGGGTAGACCCATATCTACAACATTTAATCTCCTATACATTAACATGATCAACTACTAACCTGTGCTAATGGGCATTAAAGGTTTCAAAGTGGGCGACATGGGGTGAAGGATGGTGCTATCCTTGTTCCTCCTTATGGATTGAGATAGAGGGAATGATAACCTGAGAAGGTAGAGTGGAGAAGTGGAGAAAATTCCATCAGAGGGAGGAGGTGACATAACAGACCAAACCACCACCTAACAAATGAAAAGATGTGATTGGAAAAGGGAAAATTCCTAGGAAGGGGAAGGAGGCATATTTGGGGAAAACAAGGAGAGAAACAATGAAATAAAAGTTGTTGTAACCTTATTTTCCATTCCATTATAGTGAGAGAAATCCAAGTTCAAGTTACCTCAGTTGCTCGCTAGAATGCATCCCTGTCACCTTTTCTTTTAATTATGTGAGATTATTCCATGTTAAAAGGGTGCAATTACATGATTGAGTTATTTATTGTAATAACTTTGTAAAAAATTTATAATTATGAGAGAATAATTATTTCATAATTGAGAAAAAACTCATAATCATGAAAAAGGCGTTGAGCCTTATAATTGTTATATATTTTTGATTGAATTTTAAGATTTGATATAAGATTCTTGTCCTTTTTCTTCATAATTATGATCCATTGTTTAGTATAGTTCAAGCTTTGGGCACAATTAATTCATTCTCATAATCTCACCTTCAATAAAATTTATTTTATTTATAAAACAAGTTACTAATTCGTTGGTTGAAGAATTTATCATAAACAAGGGTTATGAGGGTATGCTTAAGATGGATGGAAGCTGACAGTATTGAAGAATATACGTGGAAAATTCAAGTGAGGCCACCTCTAAAATAAGGAGTTGGTTGCAGACAACATTTTCGGTTTCTTCGCCTGAAGATATCGAACTTATCTCAATTAAGGAAGAAAAATGTGAGAATATTTGATTCTCTGATCATTCATTATTTCAAGTATTTTTTTGTTGTAATCCCACTTTTTGTATTATAAAATAGAGAAGTTTTCCCATGCATTTGTAACGGAAAAAATTGTGATTTTGGAGATAGAACAACTCTTAAACTTTGGTTGTAATTACTCTTCAAAGAAGTTAATGCAAATAATTATTGATTAAGTTGAATTTTTTATTAGTTACTATGTTGATTTGAGTTTTCCTTGAAAGACAATCCAATCCTGGTGGTCGGACCCACTTCCTGGACAAGACTTTGTCTTCTATCTGTATTGCTATACTAATTGTGTTTTTCTTTCCTTCTACAACGTAATTGGTATTTCTGCGATTGGATTAGTAAATATTTTATTTTCCAGAAGTGTGATAGGATTGATTTCATTAATATTTACTATTGTTTCCTATTATTGATTATAGTTTCCTTATTTTTGTTTCTTTAGTTATAATTGTTGTTCCTTAGGACATAATTCTTCTTTAGAAGAAGTACTGATTTGATTTATAATTAGTTGAATGCGTTAATATAAGGTTTGAATGGTTGTTATGTTGTTTCTTGATTATAGTTTCTGAATCATAATTTAATTATGAATTAGACTTCCATTTATCAGAAATAGGTCATTTTAGTACCATCATTAGTCTTGGTGAGTGGTAGTTATCTTGCACAAACGTTGCAGACTGTTTTGGCATCATTGTCGAGGAGGATGTGTTTCTTGGAAAACTAGTATTCCCTTAGAATGCTAGCCCTCTAGGTTTGGCAGCTACCCTAGAAACAAAAGTTTAAAGCAATTCAATGATTTCTTCTATGTGTAACGGAGAAGAGAAAGATAATGGAACCAACCTGGAACTTCCGCTTAATCCCTTGCTTGATCTCTGTCCCCTTTGATAGATCCTGCAACTCCTCCCCGTACTTAACATGCTTGGAGAGTACCTGCACAAGTACAACAACAAAGAACCATCAAAGCATCGTGATCTATTACAACATAAACATTACAAAATTAGACATATAATGAACAAATGATACCATTCAAAAATGATAACATTCACAATTGCACAATCATATGGAAGAAAATTTGAAGAGCTTTATTAATACAAAGGAGAATTACAGCCTAGCTGTGTGATCCAACATCATCCTCCCAACTTCAATTCTTCTTCACCTCATGAAATAGAAAGATCGCTCCAACAAGAATACGATACTTTCTCCTCAAACTATCAACACTTCCTTGCAATTCACAATATTCCAGCCTCTAGATCTCTTGGATGAGGGATCCATTTATAGATGTTTGCAAGGGTGTGAGTCATCCATGGGGTTTGATTAGTGTCATTCCACTTGTTAAAATGGGTTCCACAAGAGAAGGGATTGGATATTTTCTTAGATCCCTTATTCATCCTTGGGCGAATTCATAGAGGCAAGTGGCACAGGGGAAGTTTGTAGAAGATTCCTTGAGCAATCAATTGAAAAATGTCTTAGACATTTGTCCATCCTCACCCATCGCACCCTATAGAAGGCCTAAATAGTATGCATCACACCCTAGCAGTGTAACACTCAGTATGCATTTCACTTTGCCATTGTAGCAGTTAGTATGGTTCTATTTAGGCAATTTCTGGATGGTTTCCCAGATGGAACTTTTGGGGAATGATGTATTCAGATGACTATGTTCCTTTAGGGTATGAAACAACTCTTTTAGGGGTTGATGAGCCCTAATACAACGAAATATAAGTTTGGGGTTGATGTGCCCAAATATGTCTATAACAGTTTTCCCCTAAAGCATGAGGTTGTAAATATTCATGTCGGGTGAAATGCTTTATCATGAGGATCCGAGGTTTCGATCTGGAAGGTGACCTGCATAAGTTACAATACAATATATCATCATAATATAATTTTTCATGATCTAGCCGAGGGGGGCATTCCGATGCTCAGATTTATAAATTTCATTTCATGTACAAAGATTAGATAGTCATCTGTAGATACAGATTTGTGATTCTACAGATATAGAGTCGCAATCCATGGTTAGGATGACCATTTGTGTAGAGCCTTTGTACATTTGATGTTTTTATATCCCTGAATATATCACAGCTTGGATGGATGAAACTAGATCCAGGGTCTTCAAACTCATTCAATCTTCGCTCGATGTACAAGTCAAACCATGTGAAGGGATGTTGTGAAGTCAAACATGGAAAGACATCGCTTGATTACTAGCCAATGATGTAAGATATTAACAGACGTGAGAGGAATCACCGATAATGATAATGATCCTCAAGGTACTACAATACAATTGATGTGGTGTGAATACATGATCTGATGTCGAACACCACGCAAAATCTTTCGGTCGAAGGCCATTGATGTCAACCTGTTGCCGAAAGTGAGAAACCTACCATTGATGTATGCAAGCTTCAAAGCACTGAAAGGGTTGTTTCTAAGTAAACTTCTTGGATAATGAGCTGATTTCAACAAGAAGAAACTCGTTGTAGGAGGGCCTTGATGTATCCCACATCTATGACACAAAATGAAGCAAATGATTTCTGAAGGTGAAAACGAACTGATGACACAAGGTTCAGGAATGGTGGTCATGAAAAAATGAAGGTAGGAGGTATTCCAGTGTATGAGACATTAACTGGATGGTGATTTCTCAACTGAATGACTTCTCTTGAACATGTCAGTGACACTGAGATGAATTGGTAGCATTAACCCCAAAAGATGGATGGTATGAAAGACCAACGGTATGATGACCGATGAAGGAAATAACCTAACCCAACTCAATAATGGAGTTGAAGTGAAAGTGTCATGTTCAAGAGCGACTTGCTACCATAAATTCTTCAAGTTTTTTCCCTTTTCCCCAATCATTTCTGACCAATAGCTCATTATTTTTGTCAAGCTTGAGGAGGATAACATATGCTTGTTTTATAATTCGCCCTTTGGGCAAACCTGTCGCTATTTATATTTTAACGAGTCTAGCGACAATGAAACTTGGTCTTGTCTAGATGGACAAGTTTGTCGCTATTGTTTTAACATGTTTAATGAAAAGGATAACTTGGTCCTTTTCATGTTTAGAGAGTTTGAACAGGGATGAAAAGAAAACTCCATAAGTTCTTTTTCGTAAAGTAATCCCTTAGGTCTCAAAAAGGATAAAATAATACAGGAGGGGTGACATTTCCAATACTTTAATGAGCTGGAAAGGAAAAGCGCTCGACAATATTTTCATGATTAACGAGTCTAAAAAGGGTTTAAAGAGGAATCAATTTTGAGGAACGAGTGGTGTCTAGGGTGGTAACTTGTTCTAGTGATGTTGGAACTTCTCAAAACATGTTGATTTATGTGAAGAGGCTGGCTAATAAGTCCACTCATTGCAACTGTTCCTCAAAATGGGTAAAAAAACCAAGTGAAAGCGTATGATCAACCAAAGGGATGGTGGTGATGGGATGAACATAACCAGGGCTCAAAAGTCTGATAGAATGGCAATCAAAAGGGTTAAAAATTGAAACTGGGTTCATTTTTAGAAAATCTTGAACCATAGGGAACTATGCTTGGATTCAGTTTCGTGTTTACACAAGCTTGAAATGAAAAACTATGCTTGGATAATTGTTTGCATGCCCCCAACTTGATGAAAGGGAGAGTCTCCTATAACTAGATGGAAGTCACTGCGATGAAGCAGGATGGTTATCCAACACCCCTTTGGCTTCATCCAGATAGACAAATGTGAATGGTGTGATAGACCAATCACATAATCTACAAGGAAAATTATCTTTACCACTATTTTTTAATTTTTTTGACACAGTAAAAGAACTATCCTCAAAGACCCTTGGTTTCATTTTTTAATGAGGTTGACACAAGACAACAAACTATCCTCGGAATCCTTTTTTCAGAACTCATAAGTGGTCATGAAGGAGAGATCTGGTACTAATGCCTCCAGTACATTATGTACAACATCATTAAATTAATCGTCAGTCGATGTAGGTATGGAGCCATTTGCCACATAATTAACCCGTGGCAGGGATGATACCATTGGTATAAATG
Organism: Pinus taeda; assembly: GCA_000404065.3. Lineage (NCBI taxonomy): Eukaryota > Viridiplantae > Streptophyta > Pinopsida > Pinales > Pinaceae > Pinus > Pinus taeda. Next base: position 24,029 of record APFE030999310.1, read on the forward strand.
GACCATTTAGGGATGATGGTTGACTAGGATCTATATTTGGATTAGGAAATGAAAGCTGGTCAACAGTGACAATTTTGCCTTCATGCGGGAAACAAATCACTTGAAAAAGTGTTGAAACAATAGCTCCATGTCATAAACATAGTCACACCCAAGAAGTAAATTGTAATCTAAAGGTCCTGAGACTACCATCACGTTCAGATAAACAATTTTTCCTCCCAAAGTAATGGGTAACCGAGGGAGGATCCCTAATGGTTGACTGGCTCCAATATTAAAGCCCAACAGATTCTGTGTAACAGGCACAAGCGGTGGTGAACAAGCTGTGGTTCCTCTATAATAGTGCTAGATACAATCATTTCACAAACTTGTACTATGATCTGGAAAGGCACACAAGAAGGAAGGCAGAATCCTGCCAGTCGGTTTCAATCAAAGGAAGTGACTAGACTACTTGGAGGGGGTACTGTAGAAATGGGATAATTAACCCCTTGAGTTACGAGAACTGGAGGATTTCCTCCTGTCTTGATGGAACAGGTGGATTGCCCCTAAGCTCATTTGAATTTGAGGAAACAAAAAGAACTTGAGTGGTATGATTTTCACTCTCTTCGAGAAAGGTATGATTAGCTGAAGGTGAAATTGGGTCAACTGTTACCTCGACCTGTTAATTTTTGTTGGGTATAGACTCATAGGATTCACTTTCAGAGAGAGTGGTTTTGACCAACGATTGATTCTGGTCAGTTGGATCATCAACTAGTGAAGGATTTAGGGAGAGTTTCCTGTAACCAGATGGAAGTTGTTGTGGTGAAGCAGGACAATTATCCAACACTCTTTTGGATTCATCCAAATATGGAAAAAGGTGAAAGGGGTGAATCCCTTCACATAACCTACATGGAAACTTGACCTTTCCCTTCTTTCCATGAAATTTACTATCACTAGTTGATGGTGTGTTACCAACATGATCTCTAGATGTTGATGACATGGGATAGGGTGAACGGGAAGACCATTCTTCTAAGATCTGAGGAATGTAAGGACAATTTTGATTAAGATGGTATCCCGCACAAATTATGCATGTATATTTGACTTTGTGAGCCTCAACGGATGGATTTTCATTAGATGTTGCATTCAAAGCAATGGTTGCTTGGTTACTCCCTTGCTAAACTGGCTTCTTCTTCTTCTTCTTCCCTTTCTTCTTCTTCTTAGCCACTTGGTTACTAGTACCAATACTTTCACCAAGCGAAGAGGAAGAGGGGGAGGGAGAAACAGATGAGGAAGAACGCAAAGGTTAAACTTTAGGATCAACTGGAGGATGATTTTGTCCAGTTGGAGGTGTACTCGATTGTGGATAAATCACGACATTTTGAACCAAGGAGGTTGAAAACAACCATATTGGCAAGCCAATGGTAAGTCCTCGAAGGGAAAATGTAGCCATATAAGGAGCACCAATATTTTCGAAAGAAGGAAAAGGACTAGGATTCCCATCAAAAGGGGTTCCTTGATCAGTGGAATCCATATTTGTTGCCATATGTCTCAACCTAAGATCAACTAAGGAATAGGGATGTCATTCATGATCAATTAATTTTAACGACACTTTGACAAAACTTTGCTTTTTCAGTTTTTAAGATTCGAGAAAAAGCTAAAGATGACTCTAGTATCCTTCGATTTTTAATGAGCCTGAAAGGACAAGTGTTATGAAACCAGCTCAAGAAAAGATAGAAAAGATAGATCAATGGCTTAGAATTCAGCCTCTTCGAGGGGGCAACCTCCTTTACATTACATAAATGAACAATTCTAAGATGATTCAAATGACAAAACCTCCTTTCTATATATAGGAGTCTAAGGAGTCACAATATAACCCAGCTGACCTAACA
>APFE030999314.1:0-14619 GCA_000404065.3 Pinus taeda
AGAACCGCATGAAGCAACAGGTAGACCAGCATCGCTCAGAGTGCCAATTTCAAGAAGGGGATTAGGTCTTTTTACGACGCTAACCATATAAGCAAACATCACTCAAAGACAAGGGGTGTCAGAAACTCTCTCCCAAATTCTACGGACCATATCAAGTACTTCAGCGCATTGGAGAAGTGGCCTACAAGTTGGCTTTGCCACCTACTGCAAAAATCCATCGAGTTTTTCATGTCTCATGCCCCAAGAAATTGATTGGGAACAATTGCAGAATTTAGACTAGTCTACCGGAATTGGACGAAGAATGGTCCATTTGGCTTCAACCAGAACAGGTCCTTGACACACAAGTCAAGCAACTACGCGGCCGCATGATTAAGGAAGTCCTAGTCAAATGGAAAGACACCTCTCCAGAAGATGCAACTTGGGAGTCAGCCACTATTCTGCAACAGTTTCCGCAGCTTCAGCCTTGAGGACAAGGCTAGTCTTAAGGGGGTGGGCATGTTAGGGTCCCACCCTAACCCCCTTATCTATGTAATGGGACCACGTCAAGAGTCAATAAAGCCCATATTAATAATTGTAAGTGGTTAATCCGCAATTAATAATGGAACCATAGTTAGTTGCAAATGGGCCGTAGTATTAGATAGATGGTATTAGTAATACCGCGGTATTGGCCCGTGGTATTGCATGTATGAGTCATATATAAAGGATAGAAACTCCCTGTGAGGAGAATCGTGTCTTATTTTGTAATCGAGATCTTCTCTATTGGAGGTTGCCCCCTCGAAGAGGCAAGTGAAAATTACTCTCTGAATAATAAAATCATTGCTATTTTGTATTCTGGGTATCTTTTCTTCGCATATTCTGTGTTCTGGGTATCTTTTATTCACATATTCTGTATTTGGGTATCATTTGCAGGTTAAGAGAATAACACAACTTGAATGCATCCACGTCTCTGAATGATGCAATCACTGGATTGAAAAGTATACGACCACTCACAAATCAGAGCTTTCTCTTTATTAACCTCCCCTTTATTAACCTAGTGCACGTGCACCGCCAACACGGGCTCTGTGTTAAACTAGTTGGAAGTGAGTTAATAATAATATTTTTTTTTCAATTTGTCTACTCCTATATTGATACAAAAATATTTTTACAAAGAGGCCATGGCCTGGAGAAGTCTAACCCAGAGATGCAGCATGCTCACATTACATAGCTGAACATTGACCAGAAAGACCTGCTGAAGACTAACCATAGGTAATTCAAAGACCAAAACAGGTTGACTGGGCCTGTACAAATAAACAGGGCAACACTGTCCAAATCAAAACTGAAATCTGACCCATTAAACAACTGTAACTGTAACTGAGACCCAAAGACACAGTCAGAAGAATTCCGCCCACGCAGGGGAAACTAACAATTTAACTTTAGAAAAAAGGTCTGAGCATGAGAGCTGTGGAGCATATAAAGACTATAAAATAGGAGGGAATTGAGCACCTTCGAGCAACAGAGATTCAAAAACCCTTGCACGCAGACCTGATTAAGCTTCATGAGAGGTGGAAGGTGACTCTTCAATAATGCGACACACATATTTGTAGGGATCTTCATCCTCAGAGGGATGGCCCTCTTTGCCTGAAGAACTGCCACCTGTAGGGACGCTCAGACCAGCGTGAATGTTCATGTCCTAGGTTGCAGTGCCACCAGGATCATTACTCTGCTTGTTGTCAATCTGAGAAGTGCCATACTTATCTTCCGCCCTCGTCTCTAGAGTCACCCCTGGTGTCACAACCAGACCAGAAGTATCCTCTCGAAGCACAATGGTTACTGAAGCTAATAAGGAGAAATTGTTGAGTGTACAGGGGAACTGAAAACGAGCGGTGTGAGATTGAGAATTATAAGAGCACACTGCTGAATTATGCTGCCCTCGACCCCGTCCATGACCACTCCTGGTAACGGGATAGCGATCAGAGCAGATGTCCGAGGAATAAGACGAGGAGTCCGAAGTGGAGGAGGAGGGCTGGTGGATAACTTGTCCATGGGAACTTCCATTCCTGTAGCTCATTCTTTGGCACAATCTAGGCATAATGAAAAGAATAGGAGGTGCTGAATAGGCAACAGTGCTATGAAGGCAGGGGGGACTGAAAGGGGCTCAGCTTCAGCATGCAGAGGAGCATTGGGAAAGACAGAGGACAGGCTACAACTGAATATGAAGAAAGGGCTTTGAGAAACATGAAGTCCCAACGATAAATCAACACAGTAATCCCAAGCCCAATGATTCTCTGGACTGGTCCTAGAGTGAGGCTCTGCGACAACAAGGGAGTAACATGAGCGCAGGGGAGGAGCAAGAATATGTTCTTGGAGGGGCGCCATGACAGATGAGCTTGTAGGGTGGTATGGAGGGACGAGCTGCATTAACGTAGCATTGAATATATTCGTTGAGGGATTAATTACTGGCATCATGCGAGGCTAGATGGCGATGGTAATAAGCCACGCGCCAACCCACTAAGATGCCCACATACTGAAAGCCATGTTAAACACCTAGATCCGGGAGAGATAGATCTTGTTGCACTAGAAGAGTGCAGTCTTGTTTGAGTTGTGCATCATTAGAACTGCTCAATGGACCAAAGAAGAATGGGAGCTACTGATCGACACCTTGATTAGCCAATCTGTCTGCTACCTTGTTAGCTGTACACCGAATGTTCTTGAAGGTGATGCTACGGGGTGCCTTGAGCTAGTCTTTAATTTGTTCCAATCTACTTAGAAGCCACCATCTTGAAGCGATCTTTGCTGCTGAGGTGCCTGAGTGAATCCAAATAGCTGCCTCTATTAATATTTGAGAATCCCCTTCAACCTTTAGAGGGAAGAAATCTTCTATTTCTACTATAGAAATGCCCTTCCATAAGCCTTCAAGTTCGGCAACATTGTTGGTGTCTCTTCCAAGCGAACCATGATATATGTGCAGAGCAGAGCCTACAACATCTCTGAAAATACCTCCATAACCAGTGAACCTAGGATTGCCCTTTGCAGCTCTGTCGAAGTTCAGTTTGTAAGAGTGGGTGGCAGGAGGAGACCAGAAATGGGAAGAATCACTATGGATGGAGGAGCTGGGCTTGACTTGAGCTAAAAATGTGAGGTCCAGGTTCCAATTTTTCAGAATGAGGCATTCCTGGGGTGAAGCTGGTAAATCCAAGTCTTGCCAGTGTCTTAGAGCTAGAGTTTCTTGAAGGTTTTATTTGAGAAGTAGCCACAGGGTGTCAAGGGGATTACTAATATTTTTAACGATCCTGTTAGTGAGTTAATAATATTGAATGTCACCTAAGTTTTTAATTTAAGAGGATCAAGTTTGAGTTAAAAGCTATTGGGTGGCCACCACACTCACAATTACTCTCACAATTCAGCATGGAAAACAATGTAAAACATTATTATTTGAAACTAAGATTTAATCATTTTAGTCTAACGTAGCCATTTCCTAGTTAAATTTAGCCGTTGGAAGATCTGCTCTCCCTATTTAGCATACAACCATGATCTGATTCTTCAACTTGTCCTGATGATGAACCACACTCGTTGGTTTGAAATGCGCCGACAAAAGTATTATAATTTGATCTCCACCAAAGAAATCTTCTCAGAAGCTTGATATAGATCACGAAAGCTTAAATTCAACAAATAATGATTAATAATTGACGATTATATATAGTGTCTACACTTTGGCATAAAAACATATATTTGAATTATTCATTTTATAAATTTAGTTAAAGATATTTTACATTTTAAATTATTAAAATATTAAAATATATAAAAAACTCAATATGTAGATGTAGAATTATTTGATATGTAGTTTTCTTATCGTATATCCATACTAATTAATAATTATTATACTCTTCAGTGTGAACATTTTATTTTTTGTATATATACAATATTGTCGTAATTAAATTTTTAATATTAGATTGTTAATGCAATTGGAGGATCTTCTCGCTCTATTTCGCCTATTTTCACGAAGCTATCAAGGCAGATTAAAAATACAGATATATTATATATTTTTTATAAATAAAAGAATTTTTTTATTATATATATTTTTAATGCAATATATATGAAATAATTATAATAAGATATATATATATATATATATATATATTAATATAATTTATTTCCATATAATTTCTCCATATTTAAATGGCTAAGTATGAGAACTTTTAAGGTTAATCATTTTACTAAAATCATCTTTAACTTAATGATGAGAAGGGGTGACACTGGATGAATTCATATTTTAACAAAATAAATTAGTAACAAAATTGTTCATACTTGAAAACAATGCATAATTACAATTAACAAAATACTTTAATTTACCAATCAATAAAACCTAAATTGACTTGATTTTAAACCTTAAACAGTAACTTGAATTCAATATTTTTATTTTTGTTGAGCTATATTTAAACTAAACGGTACAGAATAGCTACTATGTAGCACTTATTACATAAAATTTCAAATAACGATGATGTTATTTGATCTTTGAGTTATGAGAATACCATATGTTCCCTAAATCATTTAAATCTAGATCAAAATCTATATATTCTTCAAACAAATTCTAGAGATAACCCAAAATCTTCAAGTTCTATTTTTATTAAATCTAAAATGCACGAAGAAATTCTAGTTGTGGGGGACTATAAGGCTTTACAACTAAAGATTAGATTAGACATTTCCACTGATTCCATATGTCTTACAAGATGATATTGCATGGAAACCCATTGAGTAAACACATTGTCCCACCCAAAAATTCTTGTGAGGACCATATTTCTGACCATATCAAATGGATGAAGGGAGGTAAAAAGTAAAGAAACATGAAATTATCTAACCATTTTTTTTCAATTGTTTCTAGTAATCTAAGTGAACAATTTAACCATGTTCTAAGAAGTTAGATTATATAATCAAGATTTATGAATCAATCTTAACACAATGTAAAATTATGAGATTGGTCTTATTAGTTCTTACGTCACTACGGAATGTAGCATTTGCCTCATGGTCAAAGTGTGTTGAATCTATATTATTTCACTGGGTTTTTGCAATTTTAATCAAAGTTTTCGAAAAGTGCTGAATATTTCTATTTTGTTGTAAATTCAAAAGGAATTTTCTAATTTATGGAAATTTTATTTCTGATTTTCCATTGGCTGAGCAAGCCTCAATGCAACATAGTTTCCTTGGTGGAGGGAAATTTATTTATGGTATTTTTCGCTATCTCACATATCATTTTAAAATCCAAAAAATACTAATTTTGTGAGTGGCCATTCTATCGGTGAGTGCTATGACACTTACACTAAAAGAATGCTCTGAACATGTCCTTTACATGACTCGGGCAGCTAGAGGGGGAGAAGGAGGTGGGATGGGGAGGGGAATTTATTCGGTTAGTGCTCTAACACTAACAACAGGGGTTGCATAGAGTCATTAATCTATTTGGTATGAAGGATGTGTAGAGGGCGGGGCATGTGTGGGAAAACGAAGATGCAAAAGGGACTTTATTACGAAAACATAAAATTATTTTTAAACTCTTTTCCATTTAAAACTTTTACATATTTAGTTGTGTAGGAGAGTAGTGGCATAGAGTTATGCATCTGTGTGCAAGACGGGTAAACAATTTATTTCTTTTCCATTTACTATTAGACAAGTAACTGTGAAGAATGAAAGTAATCTTGCAGAGCTTGCAAAGTCTTTGCATTATTTTAATTTGAAGAAGCTAAAGCCCATTGAGGCTTGGATCAAGAAGGTTTATTTGTTGCACATCTAGGTGTCGTTAAATATGAGATATTGTTCATAAGAGTTGTAAAGAAAATCGAAGAGAGTCACACTGCTCCAAACAATAATTAAGAATCGGTAGCAAGTACTAGATAAATTTTTGAAGAAGTGAGCATCAACATCAAAACAAAGTACAATCAAAGAGGAAAAAACCCTATGCAACAATCTTCATCGTGCACATCCAGAAATGGTCCAGCTTCATCTTCGAGGCAAAGGAAACGAAAATATATTTAAAGTGAAAAGTTGGTTCACGGTCATTTATTAGCTAGTAGAGATGATGAAAAGCCTCGTTAGACATTTATTCCAAGCAAAATGCACATCATTGAATTGTCCAAACCCAAAAATACTCCAAAAATAAAAAACATTGAACAATCTATGAAAGTGAAGATTGAAAGTGTTATGCTACCTGATTGACTCAATACTTGTTTAACTGAAATTAAGAATATATTGGAGAAAATTGCGAAAAAAACTTCTACTTTCAATTATCACCATGTCACTTTTGAAGATGAAAACTATAGCAAGGACAATAAGACATTTAAAAGTGAAAAAGTAAAGGTGCATAGTAAAAAAGTTATTGATAAAGTAGAAATGAATGTTGATGTGTCTGGAATTGCAAGCATTAGACTCATGAGATTCCATCAGGCTACTAGTAACGCACTTGCAGTGTCTATTGAGCAATGGGAAGTAGAGAAATTGATACTAAAAGAAGAAATATAAGAGTTGGAAAATGATTCAAATTTGGGTTCTTTGTTGATGATTCCACCCACAATACAAACTCTACCATCTGCAATTTCCATAGGTAGAACATCACATGGATCTAATAAAGCTATGAAACTTCTTAATGTAGTCAAATATTATATTATCACTAATACATTCCAAAGAGTAGAAATCACTAAACATGCATAGAAAGTAATTTCTGATCTGCTATGTTTAGCACATGAAATCAATTCATTTGTCGATTTGGTTAAAAGTAATGTTAATGAGGACAAGCATTTTGTTAACAATGACTTACTTACTTTTAGTTGAAGGATTGAATTGTTCTCTTATTTGGAAAGAAAAATGAACTTTCAAATGCTAATCGAATTAAACAAATCAAAGTTGGATGGTCTTAAAGAATAAGCATGCTAAGAAACATTATTTTTTAATGTGAGAGCATAAAGAATAGAAGAAGTGATGTGCTTCTAGAACTGGTGCAGATTGTTGAAGATCTAAGTGGTCCATGCATCATACACAATTATGAATTGGCCACAAAAGATACACTAACAACCAAATCGAAAGATATAAAAGTGTCAATGGCAAGACAATTTAATGATATAATTGAAACTACTACAAAAATAATTAGAAAATGGCTAATTGCCTTTGATAGTATTAATGAAGATAATTTGTCTTAGCTTCTCAATTATAGGAAGATGCCATGGAGATCAAGAAAAAAATATTAAATCAACATTTTAAGATAAACATTACAATCGTTCCATTGAAAGATTTCGTTCAATCTATGTTGAAGGGATTCGTTAGAGATGTCATGGATTCATAAGACAGTTGATGGTGACACAATTAGCATATATGCTTTCACATAATATTAGTGCCCTTAAATCTCCACACATTCATTTTATGTTTACTAGTATTTATTTATTAGGATTTGTAAGTTGTCATAATGTCACCTTATCTAATCGCTCAAGGCAGTCCCTTGTTTTCATTTGCAGTTGATTTATTGCATATAACAGTTCCCAGGAGCCCAATCCTAGTCCCCATTAGGACGAGCACATTTATTTTCCTGGAATGTAGGAACATATAGTTAAAGAGAAATGCCATAATGGAAGAGTGAATGAGCTCATGAGCTGAGTTGTTGACCATTTTCAATATCGATATAAATGACTTGCACTCAAAACCAAAATTTTTAATGTTTTTCAAAAGATATTATATGCATGAGGATTATGTGACATTATTCAAAGACATTTATGGAACATAAGTTTTTGAGGATACACTTTTAACTTTTAAATTATATCTAACTTTTGTTACTAACCAGAGTGAAAATTATTAGTCATGAACAAGTTTAGCTTTCAGATATTTGTTATCTGTATTGTATTTATTTTAATCATAGCAATGATTGAAATTTGAGTCTCGATACATTTGTTGTGACTATGATTGTGTCACTTAATCATCGAGACTTATGCTTTGAGCTTCTATATTATGTCTCATACATTTTCCAAGAGTTAATAATAGAAATAAAGTTAGTAGTTTTTTAATTTTAGTACTTCTATTCATAAAAAATAGAACTACTAAATTGATTTAACATAATGATATAAATTATGTATACATTCATTGACACATTCCAAAAAATGTAGTAAATTATAATGTTTTTAATTGTGAATAATGTGGAAGTGCGGGAAATTCTTTTATTATTTGTTGCCCCTTCCACACAACTAAAACATTGACTACCCCTCTGTAATATGAACTTTTTCCACATCCCCTCTCTATTGCATTTCAAATAAAGTCCCCTTCTCTGCACATACCTCGTCCCCTGCACATCCTTTATTTTGCACAAATTTATGGCTCTATGTAACTTCTGTCTCACGTAGCTAAATTTGTAAAAGTTTTAATTTCAAACGAGTTTAAAATTAAGTTTGTCTCTGCAACCATTCGCCCTTCTGCACTGCACACGCAAAAATGAGGTTCATGTTCTAATACTAAATGAAGTCTTCTTTGAATTCGTAACTATTATGAATGTTTAGTACAATGTATGGATACACATGTTATAATTTCAAAAAAATTATTAAAAAATTGATATTTAGTTATAATTCTAAGATAAACTCTTTGCATTCTGCACTTCCTACACTTATGCACATATGTAAATAATGATAAATTGCGCAAATGGAGGCATTTTTGAGTAATGAGAAAATGAAATTTTGGTAAAAATAAAAATAACCTTACTAACGAAGACACATTGTTGAAGGACGATCTTTGTGAAGTGCAGAGGTGTCGAGAAGAACTATCTGTGGAGATAAGGAAATTTGACTCCACTTCTTCATTTTTCACAATGAAAACGTTCACTTCCCTTCTACACTATAGCCTTAGTATCTAATATCAAATGAAATGTCCTTTTAAATATTAACTATGTTTAGTACAATTGATCAATCTATATAATGTATGAATCTGTAGCTCCACATTTTGTACAATGCATAAGAAAACATTAATATTCTAACATAATTCTGAGACACGTTGTTGGGCGGCCACATGTGTGAAGCACAAAGGTACCCGCAAGAGTTATGTTTCATCCTTTTCTTGTCACTTCCTTCTCTTTTGTTTTTGTCTTTTGGCCAAATAGACCAAATTCTTTTCTAATTTGTGCTACTTGTTCTCCACAACCAAATTCCGACGAAAATTGACCCTAGAAAAATGAAGAACCAAAAATTTAGTCTTTTTCGAATAACGACAAAATATAGGTCTCAAAAAAAGAAAGATATCCTTATTATATAAGACACATTGCTAAAGGGACATATGTTCTAAGTGCGGAGGTTTCGACAAGCTCTATGTGTGGACACAAGCAAATTCAATTCAACTTTCGCACTCTGCACAAATAAAACATTGATTATCCTATTTCACTAAATCCTTAGTGTCTAATATCAATTTAAGTATCCTTTTAAGTATTAACTATGTGCAGTACAATGTAGGAATATACACCTCTATATTTCGTACAATGTATCAAAAAATCATGGTATTCCGTTATAATTCTAAGACACATTGTTGGGCAGCCACATGTGCAAATACATGCATGGAAGCCATAGTTGCATGGATAAATGTCTCATTGTGCATAGTTTCATTGTGTAGATGCGCAAAGATTAAAATGAAAGCTTTCATTATGAAAATGAATGATCTCGCTGGCTCTAAAGAGACACACAAGACAAAGACGGATCAAAAATAAAAGTGTTTGGATTATGCTCAAACCAAGACTAGATCATAGATCTCATCGTCCTAATTGCGGAGGTGTGAACGGTTCATTAAACCGAGTTCGTATGCGAAAAATAGAGCTCTTCAAAGTTTGATATGACAGGGGAAAAAAGGGGCCCACAATGTGCCACATGGAATCCCAATATGTGCATGGGATCCACATGGCAGCCCATCAAGCATTGACACTTGGCGTTCTTTCATTGGTCTCCTAAACCTGCATAGGAGGCAAAAATCATTTTTAAAAATATGGAAAATGGTTATTAAATAACCATGAAACAAAATTCCTTTTAATATATAGTTATTAATATAACTATATGAAAACAATAATTATTATAAGGCCAACATGCCACAACCTCATGCCGACCCAAATCGCAATTGCATCATAAGGGGCGGGTGGTCATTACTCTCGTCGCCCCCGGAATCACCCCTTTACCAAAAATCAACATATATATGTTAAGGACGACCGCCATAACCCCCACCAGCCTTATCACAATTGCAATATATTCGGGTCGGTGGCCATAACCCTTGCTGAACCCTCCATCACCCTGCCTTACCCCCTGCATATATATATATATATATATATACCATATATACTGTTGTATTAAGGGGCGGGCATGGGCCATCAGCAGTAGACTCGGCCCCCACCCCAAAGCCATAATATATATCACCCCGATACCTGCAACCATGCCGATATATATGTGCCAACAAGCATCCTAATGTCGACTGGAAATTTCATATATCGTCGATATACATATCGGCGGAACCCCTTAAATCACGCTGATTAATACGTGAACCGCCATGCTAAAGCGCCGATTTGGAAACGTCGATCGCCGATTTTAATGCGTCGATAATGTAGTAATGTGGGGTTTAAGGGGCAGGCCACCCAATGTGGACCTGACCCCCATTAATGTGTCATTTTGGTTTATAAAACTATATATGGAGGAGCAGGATTTGATCCCCCCACCTCTCCTCAATCATTTGCCTCTTTTACCAATGCGCCAACCACTTTCCCTTGGTAAATCCACTGAAGGAATTTTTACCAATGCACATAGTTTGAGACAAAGGAGAGAGATTGCAGACACAGACTTCGAGGCAGTTAATTAATATTTTAATGCAGGAGCCATGAATTTTGTAGGAGGGCAAAATTTTTACTTTGTCAGATTTTGACAAATTTTATATGGTTTTTACACCTCTTGTCGCCATGAACACAATGTTGTTGTCCATTTTTTCATCAAAATTTTTCATTTTTTTGTCATTTTTATAATGCACGTGGAACCATGATTTCAATGAAAACAGGGAGCGGAACCATGAGCCATGAGATTTTCCCAAGGAGGTAAAAGTTTGACATATTAGAATATAGTCAAGTTTATACTTGTTTTTCATGGTTTCTTGCAGGGATCACAATGGTGAGATCAGATTTTCCATCTGAGTTGCAGATTTACAATCCATCCATGGAACATAATCTTTGTAGAAACCTGGGGGAATCTAAAAGATTCCTTGAGCCCATAATTCTTAATTTCTCAGATTTCAGATTTTGGACAGTCGATTCAGCACTACTTGACACCACAAATCTAATGGTGTCTTCAAATTTCTTATTCTCTCATTTCTTCTTCTAGCCACTTTTCTAAGTGCCAGTGTAGATGTGCACATTCTTGTGCGAGTAGCCATCTTCATGCGATCGATGCCTTGAGAGTAATGTGTTCATGTACTTCTTCTTTCTACATTATATTGCACAAATCCTTGATTGATGTTGATGCAAGATCTTGTTTATTACATATTGTCATGGTTCCTTGCTTCATGTTATTCAGAATCATTTATGTGATGTACTTGTTTTCATAACTCGTCATGTTATGATTTGAGATCCCTTGTTGTATGTTGTTGAGATATGCTTGATGTCGTCATGCATGTTTTTGCGTTGAGATCCCTTTTTTTCCATGTTGGCGGGATGCTCACCATGCATGTTTTTGTGTCATACTGATAGGAGTCTTTTGATTGAGAATTCCAGTAGTGGAATATCTCTTAGAGCCACTCCTGCATGAGGGCATTTTTCTTTGTATGATTGCGACATCATCTCTTCTATACATCACCATTATTAACAACATTTAATGCAACGGCCTACACCATCTTGACACTGGGGCCCGAAGACGTAGTCCCTCCTAGACAAACTCCATTATCAATGTTTATGTTTTCATGTGTTGATGATTGATATGTTCCTCTTCTTTTCCACATGCAGATGTATTCATTAATGTTCTTTTAAAATGAAATTTTAGCACATCATAAAAGTAAACGGTCTTGGAAGGGTCCTTCTTCACACTCGGACCTAGATCAAGTGGTATCAGAGCAGTCTTTACGTATGTGAATTGCAGTGTGAACAATGGAACGTGCAGCGAAAGAGAATGAAAGAGCGATGTACAAGATGATGTTCAACATTTCAAAGAGACTGGAAATCATGTATGAAACTCTACAGAAAGAGACAAAGGAAAAGGAGCAATTACAACTTCAGTTGAAAGCCACAAAAAAGGCCATGGAAGAACTGAAGGAAAAAAAGCGTAATCTTCAAACAGAGAATGATTAATTGAAGATGTTTCTGCATGAAGAGAAAGAGGAAAAATAGAGTGTGCTACGACAGCTGTGAGAAAAGGAAGAGGCCTTGGAAAATCTGCAGCGTGACCCATGTGAGGTAAAAAAGTATTTCTCCATCTTCATGTATGTTTCCTGATGATGATTTCACTATTTTTTAAAACCACACCATAGGAATTGGCTCCAAAATGTTGAAGAGAATGGGATATGAAGGAAAAGGCTTGGGCATTAATGGCCAAGGCATTGTCAATCCTATCGAGGTAGACGAATTACCCCAATAGGCAGGACTTGGGTGTGTCAGGAAAGATGTTAGGGAAGGCAATGAGACAGTTAGCGAACCACCAACAACAGATGATGAGAAACCCTCATTAGTTCTTTCCAAATTGAAAGAGACGGTAAAAGATGTTGATTTACTTTCAGTTTCGTGTTCTCATAGTATGATGTCTATTGGAGATTTGAAGATCCCAATTATAGGGACAAATATGGGGCTCCTTGCAAAGACAAGGCACGAGGAGAAAGAACTTGGTGTTAATAACCAAGGAATAACTCCACCTTTGGAGGTTGTGCACAAACATCCATTTGCAAGCTCAAGATACACCAAGGGAGAGTTCTCAAAGATGTTAGATTCATCTGAGACATCATCGAGGAAAGAGAATGGTGGTAAAACATCCCCATCATCCCATGGAAGTGCCCATTGCAAGGAGAGAGCTGAGGCAAGCTTTGATCACCATACTGACATCGGAGACAACAAAGGAAGGTATACTCACGTTCGATCTTCAAATGTTCATTTGATTATGATCATGTTGTTAATAATGGAAAAAGATCAAGGCATCAGAAAACATGTACCTTTTGTAGTTTACCTAACCATACCTTTTCTAAGTGTTGGGAAAGGATGGCAGCACTCACAAAGATGAGGCATGAAAAACCCTCTCAACAACATGAAAATAAACAGGTTAAGCAGGTGTGGAGGAAGAGAGCCTACTGCAGTCATTGCGCCATAAATGGCTATCAAAGAGCCACTTGTTGGAGGCTCCATCTAGAGCAACACCTTAAAGACAAAGTGTCAGTGCGTGAAGTAGGTAAAGCAGTTGTTTGACCAATAAAACCACCTCAAGGAGGTGACACATTCACCTTGATCAATGAAAAATGATTTCTAGACATGTTGTCATTTCATGGTCATTCTTTTGTAAATCATTTTTTCAATTTTAAAGTGTAAAAGTGATGATGTGTTTTCCATCACTTTTTGAAGCAACAATGATATGTGGCCTTGTTGTCATAGCTAGGGTATTATGTCCATCTTGTTGTAAACTTTACCACCGAGTACGTGTTATAAACTTGTGGCAAGTATGGGACATTTGGGTCATTATTTGTTCATGTCATTCAAGCATGTAATTTGCAAACAATGTACTACAGGTTGCAGAGGTATAAGGCATCAGCTCGCTGCTTAAGGCTCTGAAGAACAAAGGTGAAGGAGATGGAAGCGAGACCTTTTGAAGATGCTTGTGATGTAGATAGGGTATAGAGAAAGTTGCAGATTATTTTTCATGCTTTTGGAGGACCAAAAGCTCCTCAGTGGGGAGGATTGATCCAGGTGGCTCTAGAGAGACACACAGGACAAAGATGGCTCAAAAATAAAAGTGTTTTGATTATGCTCAAACTAGGACCAAATCGTAGATCTTGTCGTCCTAATTGCGGAGGTGTGAACGGTTCGTCAAACCGAGTTCGTATTCGAAAGATAGAGCTCTTCAAAGTTTGATATGATAGGGGAAAAGAGGGGCCCACAGTGTACCACATGGCATCCCAATAAGTGCGTGGGACCCACATGGCAGCCCATCAAGCATTGACACTTGGCATTCTTTCATTGGTCTCGTAAACCTGCATAAGAGACAAAAATCATTTTTAAAAATATGGAAAATGGTTATTAAATAACCATGTAACGAAATTCCTTTTAATATATAGTTATTAATATAGCTATATGAAAACAATAATTATTATAAGGCCAACAGATCATAACCTCTTGCTGGCCCAAATCGCAATCGCATCATAAAGGGCAGGCGGCCATTGCTCCTGCCGCCCCCCGGAATCACCCCTTTACCAAAAATCAACATATATATGTTGAGGCCAATGGCCATAACCCCCACCGGCCTTATCGAAATCGCAATATATTCGAGTTGGGGGCCATAAGCCCTACTGGCCTTATCGCAATCGCAATATATTTAGGTCGGTAGCCGTAACCCCTATCGGCCTTATCGCAATTGCAATATATTCGAGTCGGCGGCCATAACCGCCGCCGAACCCTCCATCATCCCGCCTTACCCACCG
>APFE030999317.1:0-19955 GCA_000404065.3 Pinus taeda
AGGAAGTGTCTGGGTATGACCGAATGCCCAGCAGTTGAAATTAAAGGGGAGTGTTGAAAATATATAATCTCAACGCTGTGCGCGCGGGCCAGCACTCAAACCACGTCGTACCAAGTCAAAACCACCCAGCAGCAGACCTAAACCGCCAGGAAGATATCGCACCGCTTTTGGCATAAAGCTGTTTCCGTACGATGGTGCTCCGATGCAGACATCTGGACAACCGTGACATCATCGCCCGACACTTTTCGGAAGGTAACTTTTGGTCAACTCACCCCTTCCGATATTGATTACACTCGTCCGATGAGCTCCAGCATTTACCGCCGTTGATTTACCAAAGTTGCACGGTGGTGTAAAATACAGTGAGAAAGGTGTTCCGATATCCATCCTCCGCCGTTCGATTAAAGCCAAGTTTGTCCACCGTCAAATTTCAAGGAAAGTACACGGGGTCTCGTAAAACTAAATTAAATGCGTGGAGTAAAGTTTGGCCCATACTATAAGTTAATTTTATGACATGTTTTTGGTAAAGTGTTTAAATGTTTTTATGGCCCATAATAGTTATGGCATACGGAAGTATGTGCATAAATTTATGTAAGTTTTTTTTTTATTATTATTACGAAATGTATGGTATACGTTTTAGTAGGAGCGTTGACTCCATTGTAATTCAGATTTTTGCACACGGGGAGAAGGTGAACCTCAGTCCGCGGCATCAAAGAAAACAGAGGGTCCGCAGCACCTGTGAAAAACACAGAGATTAAATTTTGTATTGCAGGGGAGGAACGCACAGAAGTGCATAAATGTTTTTGGTTTGAAATGTAAAAGAAAGCGCAGCAGCAGAGTAAAAATGTTTTGTCTTGGTAATGTAAGAAATGTAAAGATTGCACAACAGTGCAGGAGGAGAAAGTAAATGAAGAAAACCAGTGGATAGTTTTGTTGAAATCCATGAATTGTTTCACACAGGTGAAAAGGTAAATGCGTAAAACTCTGTAATTTTGTTTTCACACAGCAGTGAATGTAAATGAAATATTTACACACAGTGGTGTAAAATTTCATAGGAGGCAAGTAAATTTTGTTAAAATGTTTTGGTGAATCCCTCTGAGTGAAAGAGGATGAATATGTCTGTCATTTTGTTTTAATGAATATAAATCATTTTATGGTGGTGAAATACTCTGTTCTGTATAATTTAAAAAAAAAGACTTCTCTGTGGAAAAAGATCCTGGTATAAAGAAAACAGAGCATTGCCTCTGTATTTTATTTTTCTGGTTTTGGTATTTTTCCTATTGCAAACAAAAATAACCAACAATATGCGCATAACGTATTGAAAGAAGGCTATGTCATGAGAGTCTTTTGAGAAAAAAACGTTGTCATGACAGTTAGGGTATGTTACCATACTAAAACACCACGCTTTTACAACGACACATAGAATAGTCACGGCATACATGTTTACGAAAATTGAATTTCATCAGTCTCGATCCAATAACATACATGTCATTGCATTTTCCAGGATATTCCATTTTCATTTTGCGTTAAACATTCAAAATTTTCCAACAAACACAGCGGTCTGCAATTTATTACACTCACACAGAAAACCTAACCTCAATAGCGGAAGTAGATCCATGCAGATACTCATCCAAATATCACACATGTAATTGCATTGTCATTGTCATTGATACTGGATCCATTTTCATTTTGTGTTGAACATTTAATTATGTTTTTCAATAAACACGGCGGTCGGGAATTACACTCCCAGAAAAACTTAAATCTCAATGGCAGAAATAGATCCCAGCATTATCCATGTAATAACTGAAACAAATAAAATATGCAATTGCAGCACCAAGAAAAACGTAAACCATCCATCCACGCAGATACTCCATCCAAGCATTATCCATGTAATGACTGAATGCTTCTCGAGATGTCCATGTAAGACCTATTATTATCTAACCGAAACGAAAACATATCCATGCAGATACTGCATGCAGATTCTCAAAAATAATTGCATCCCAACAAATGTTTCTCTGGATGTCAATGTAGCCACTACCATTATTTAACTGCATTAAAAAAAACAAGTAACAACTACAGCTCAACTGAAAAAACTATTCATCTACCAAAATTCTCATGCCAAAATAATAAGAGGCACTACTGCCCAGAGCTTACAAATGCAAGTAATTAATGTGGGAGATCCTTGCAGCTACTTCGCGGGTGACTTAGCTGATCCATTCGGAATTAGTTAAGCATGGTCGGCAGCGGGATTGAGCTCATCCCAAGCTTCAATCCAAGTGACCATGGCATCTGCCAGCTTCTGGAAATACGGATCTATTACTCCAAGTTTCTCCCTTACCTGCTTTGACAGCTCAATGTAGCATTGCTGGACAGAGGTACATTCCTTTGGAATTGTGGCAGATTGGAAAAATGGAATAATGTCCTCTTGCCAGAATATTCCCTTGTATTCTTTCTTCAAATTAACAAAAGGGTTACTGGCCTTGCTGTGCCAAATGTATGGCAGCCCTGTCTTCACACCCAATCCCAAGTGGTCGCAGATGACCTTGACACACCATCCTGCCCACATATCGTCATAGCGACCAATAGGCTGGCCATCACCCATCAAGCCAAAATACATGGCAGGGCCAATCAAGTCCCGATTGAAGGCCAAATTCATGCCACACATGGGGAAAAGCGTACCCTTTGGAATTGTCAAAACTGCATCAACATATCTGGTGTTGCGTTCGGAAGGTTTGACAAGCTGTGTTGGGGCATCGTAATCAGGGATATTCATCCAGAGGCCATGAGAAACTGCAGTGGGTGTTCCATGGCGAAGGCTGAAGGGGTACCCACGTACAAAATCTGCACCCTGTCTGTATGGATCATACAGTGTATTGAAAAAGAATGGAGTTGAAGGGGAGAGCAAATTCATGATGTGCTGCTGGAGAGCATTGATGTCATTGCCGGAGGGATCCTTGGCAACGAAGCAGTCATCGTCAATAGTAAAGATGTATTTCTTCTTAGAGACCATGTAGCCGAAGCAACGGCAGGCACTGTCCTTGAAAGAGATGCAGGAGGCCTTGGGGCCGAGGATCCTCTCGATATCATTTCTGTTGTAAAGTTCGTAATCGAAACCCTGAGGCACACTGATGGTCTTCGACGGATCGCCATCCTGCACAATGATGAGGTGATAGGGCTCAAAGAATGGCCTCCACATCTCCAAGAAATCCAAGTTCCGGATCATGGGTATCACTATGTCCAGCTCCTCCGTCAGGATTGGGGTCGCAGCACTCGAAGTCGAAACTGCCATTGTTACTGGATCAACTGACCTACGTGCCAAGAAACAAGAAATGAAAGAAAATGAAATACACACAACCCAATCTTCCACAACCCCAAAGGACTTTTGCTCTCAATCTTGATTTGGTTTCTCTCCATAAGTGTATATATAGGTGTGGAAGAGCAGTCCCCAGCAAGGGGTTCAAGAGATTTGTTATTTGGGGATTCACGCTCTTGCCCAGACTCCGGAAGCCTGGGATAAATCACAATTAAAATCTCCGGTTTTGACGTTAATTTTGCTTTTATAAAACCTGCTTTTAAAGTAAATCGTCCCGACTCCAGATCATCAATTTTATAAAAACTATAAAAGCAAACGTAAAATAATCTAATTACGATATTAAACACAAATCATCAAAATCTAATTACCCAAATATATTAAATATAAAATAATCTAATTACCCTATATCCAACACAAATCATTAAAATCTAATTACCTAAATATATTAAACGTAAAATAATCTAATTACCCTATATTAAACGCAAATCATCAAAATCTAATTACCCATGCTAACAAAACTCATTAAAAATAAAATACTCTAATGACCCCATATTAAATGCAATCTACCAAACATAGAATGATCTAATTACCCCCATGTCAAACACAAAATGATATAATTACCGCCGCATCAGACGCCTCTCCAAAAGGGCTCCACGTAGTTGGCACTCCTTGTTGTTGGATTTTGCCAGCTGGCTTCTTTAAAGGGAAGGCTGCCATGACCCACATTTCCTCCAACGGGTGCGAGCATGCCATATCATGTGCGCACATGGGGTCAATGGGTGTGAACGTGCCATATTTAAGGTTATAATATTTCACAATTATTTATGCAATTTTTTTTATTAAGTGCGTTAAGTTTAAGTTTAAGTTTAGGTATGGAAAAGGTTTTATGTGTTAGTGGAGTGTTATCACTGGAATTGCTAATCTATTAATGGGATTTTATGAATAAGAATTAGATGGCAAAACGATTTACTCACTAGTGGGATGCTATCACTATGTTTGCTAACCCATTAGTGGGATGCTATGAATAGGAATTAGATGGAAGAACGATCTACCCATTAGTGGGATGCTATCACTATGATTGCTATCAGTGGGATACGTGGGATGCTATCGCTATGATTGAAATTAGTGGGACGCTGTCATTATGATTGCTATCATCACGTTTGTGGGATGCTATCATTATGACCGCTATCATCCCTTGGCATAGTTTAACTCCCCTAAAAGTGTTTCCCACCCTACCTTTCCCCATGAGGTTTGTCTCTAACACTTGGTGGAGATTAAACCCCACTCAAACCAACTGGGCTACACTTTATAGGTCTTCCACTTGAATTGTTACTTCCATATATCTTGATATTTGCAAAGCCTTCTTTATGTAGGTATAGTGGTAATATGGTTCTTTTTACTAAGGCTAACCATATGGAATTTGAACCGGCCACGTATAGCAAGGAGCACCTTAATAGTACACTCATTCACCATCAATCCAATGCCCTATGGGCTAATAGTAATCAGGGTTGAACAAACATTCAAATCAAAATATATTTTAATGCTAGAGTACTCATAGCCAAAAGTTGCTTTAAGAATAAGTCTAATTAAAAATTTGTGTTTGATAAGTAAGTATTCATCTGTTCTAATTTTTGTTCTAAGGGTTTTAATTTATTTTTAAAGGAACACCTAACATCTAATGAGTAATAATAATTATTGTAACAAAGTTGGTCCAATGCAAGAGTAAGAACCTTATTGACTTCTTTAAAGTTGGTAAGGATTTGTGAGTTTTTTTGCAAAAGTGAATCGGTAAATCATTGTAGTAATTTGAGTGAGGCCCAATATCAAATTTAGTAGTTGCCACTCGAACACCAAGAGCATATCCAACAACCCGTAAGCCATATATCTAAGGAATTTATGACTTAGCAAGATTCGAGACTCCATGAGGGAAGAAGAGTCCACTCCTTGAGCCTTATCACAATAGGCCAAAGATGTCCTCTTGTGAGATTTGAAACTTGGTGGAGGTGATAGCATCCCATTGTGCTTCTAGATTTTAACATACAAACTAAACATTGTTGAGGTATATATCAATTTGGATCACTGTACAAATGAGACAAGGTAATAATTTTGACAGCATGAGAACATATAACTATGTTGGGAAACTAAGTTAAGGCTTGTTGAGTTAAAGATTAATGCTCTTATGTTTGTCAATATGAGGGGATTTTAGATTTGCAACCATTTTGGGAAGTCAACTCCAATATTTAAAGCCATTTGAAGATTAATAGATGCTACTCATAGGAAATTTTTTGTTTTATTATATTTATCGAAGTATGTAATTGTAGAATAAATTTAGAGTGGTGGTGCTGTATGAACGAATTAGGTTGAGAATGGTGGCCATTACTTCATATGATTAAAACTTGGTTTTATTCCATATCTCTAATTCCTCTAAGCTTTAAAAGTAGGATACATTTGCAATATGTATGATACTTTTGGAAAGATCTTCTAGGGCTCTTTATCCTATCAAGAATAATTAACGCATATACAGATGCAATTTTATTTTCCTAATAAAATTACAAGATTATATTTCCTTGAAAAAAAAGGTGATGTTTGCAATGGTTGTTGGTGTGTCCGCAACTCTCATTTTGTAGGCCATTGTCTCTCTACTTAAAGTGGTATCATAGAAAACACAATTTTTCTTGTTGAAAACAAATTCAATGACAATTCCAACAAAATGTGAAGGCATTAGGGATAAGTGTTCCCTATCATGTAGATAGTGTTGTGAGAGAATTGTGAACTATTGAAGAGACATCTATCGAAGTTATGGATAAGCACATTCGATAAAAGTGTCCCGCTACTATGGAATGCAAATGCACTTGTGTAATTCAGCTTAGGTGCCTATGTTATGGAAACACGTTGTAACTTATACATCACAAAGATGAACCACATAGTGATAAACACTTTCAATAAAATCTAAGATGAATGCCTCTACTACAATGACAAAAAAATAGAAACTAAACTAGAGCAATTCAAAATATCACCTCTTAAATATTTGCATCTAAATTGGATCATTTTTTTCTATTGAGGTATCCTTGGATTAGTGAAACGACATGTCTAGATTTGAGAAATCTAATATAAACATTGATCTACAACAAAAAATGATGTCTAGTATCAATGAAACAATTAAACAACCATTCATGTTGAGTACAAATGAATATTACAACGTTAGAAAAAGAAATTACAAAGAATAACAATCAATAATAAATAATTCATGATTAAAAAGAAAAATGATCCAAACATTTCATTTCACTTGTCCCTTACAACTAAAGCAATTTAGCAAGGCTCATTTTATTTTTACAATAAGAAACTCCATAATTAACCTCTTAAAAGAAAGGAAATGTAGTCACACTTACTAGAAAATCCACATATAACCAAAATGACATCACAATGCATTCAACTTTGCACTTACGTGTCACAGCAATGAATATGCTTCCACTAAATTTGAGTGCACTAGATCTCTTAACAAATGAAAACGAACCACTAAATATACTACTTATTGATGAATCGTCATTGATAAGGTTTTCAATATTATATAACATGGACAAAAGGCTTAGATAAATTCTACACGCTTCAACAACACCTTTCAAAAATGTCAAAATCATATTTTGTGGTGGCTCTATCAAGCATAACCTATCTACGATTCTTGGAGTTTTGAAAAGCCATATTTGTCCTATGAAATGATGTCCTATAGCTTTTGGAGAGATATCATGAAATGTTTCAAGCTCAAACAAGTCATGAGGTAAGAGAATAATGTCTTCATATCTAGTTTTAATAGAGTTAGGACATGTTCTCAAACACGAGATGATGTTAACTATATTCAAAGGATCTTATCTCGAAACATTTGGTGAACAATCTCTTTACCCATCTATGTGGGTCCAAGTCTATGGAACCATGTTGTATCCAGACCATTAGTGATGTTTATGAAATAGTCGCGTCTGGTATAATAGTAGCAGCCATTTTTTCAAAGATACAGATTCTCCAGGAATTCTCATTAATGTTAAAAAAACATGATGTTAACTATTTTAATAAACGCTACTACAAATGTTCAACAAATGATCCAATTTGTAGTTTTCCCATAGGAACAAACATCTTGAAGAACATAAAGATAAAATGTTGGCACTCATTCAATCATAAGCATATACATTAAATCATTGGAGGACGTTTTCTGGATCTGAAATGGTAGCGGAAAGGGGCTGAGTTATTCCCAGTGAGGCAATGCAGAGGAATGCACAGTTGCTTCAGAGGAGAGGAGTGTCGGATAAACGATTTACTTAGTAGAGATAGGCATAACCAATTCATCAGAGGTGGTTCAGATGTTAGACATCATAGGGTTTGTGCAGAGCAGCATAGAGGCTGACGCACAAGGTCTAAGA
This sequence comes from Pinus taeda, assembly GCA_000404065.3. Classification (NCBI taxonomy): domain Eukaryota; kingdom Viridiplantae; phylum Streptophyta; class Pinopsida; order Pinales; family Pinaceae; genus Pinus; species Pinus taeda. The sequence goes on from APFE030999317.1 coordinate 7,720, forward strand.
GGACAGGTTTATGAAGAGAAGTTGTGTCGGGATTACTTGTGGAGGAAGGGTAATTCCCTCATATATTTTTTCCCATATTTTTTTGTTGTTTGGATTACAACTTGAGCTTCCACAGTTTGTGCTCAAAATTTCACTACTGCATTGATTTTCCCAAGTTGGGTTTTTCTGGGGACATTTGTCCCAAAATAACGGTGTCCTTTTTATTGTGTGTATGTGCTAGTATTTTCTCAGTTTCCAACACTATTATTTCCGCAATTTTATTTGTGAAGGTTGCAGTGTGATTTATATAATTTCTTTCGTTGTAAATATATCTTTAAATTAATTAACAATTAGAAGAATAATTTGGAGTTGCTACAATAGGATTTCAGTTTCAAAATTTTCACATGGTATCATGTTATGTCCCTATAATACTAGTGATACCCCCGTTACTGTTGTCATTGTAGCCCTTATTGTTATTGTTGTGCCCCTATTGTCCCCATATTGTTATTATTGTGCCCCATAGAAGCCCACTATTTCTATTGTTGTGCCCTTATATTATAATTGTTATGTCGGCTTTGATTATATTGTGACCCATTAGACTCCTATATATAGAAAGGAGGTTTTTTCATTTGTATCTTGGAAGAATTATTCATTTTGTGTAATGTAAATGAGGTTTCCTCGCTCAAAGAGGCTGATTTTGAAGTCATTGATCTATCTTTTCTTCTATTTTGTGAGCTCGTTACATAACATTTGGTATCAGAGCTTTGGATTCTAGGGTTTCGGTTCTCCAAACAGGTCATCGTCACATTTTCACTATAACTATTTTTTCTACGACGTTTCAGAAGCTGCAATAAAAACCCATTTGACCCTAAATCTCTATAAACCTCAGATATGAATTTCAGATCTTTTCTCGCTATATTTCTAGAGATAAGATCCAAGGAAGTTAGGCTTTTCACACTATCCCGAATTATATCTCAAACATGTTATGTGGGGAAAATCGTCATAACTTTGTCTCTGAGCATCTGATTGAAATTTCGTAAAAAAGAAACACGAGACAAAAACAATTGAATAAAAATGCAATAACTCACCTTAACTAAACTTAATTGCAATCAAATTTGGTTAAGGTTGGGTTTTTACATTGTCGAAATTATGCTCAAAAATTTGTTATTGGTTTTATCTAGTGTTATGTCTTCAACTAGGATGCAAGAAAGAAGAACTATAAGGGCGCTTTATCTGCATGATCGATTGATGAATTTTTTATTGAGGATTGTTTTGTATGAATCATCAAGCATTCACAAATAATATTTCTTTATCTTTATGAAGTGTTATGATTCAAACATAAATTGAGGAAATTGTGTTTTTTTTACAAATCGGATTTATTATCGCAATTGTGAAATTGGACTAAGCATTTGAAACGAAGACACATCTTTTTTTTTTTTTTTTGTAAGTAAGCATTTGTATTAAGAAACAAAAATATTGTACAAAAGGACTGCCTGGGCTGATTAGAGCTCGAGGCATAGCAGAGAACAAGACATGTTGACCAAAAGACCTCCTACAGAACCCCAAAGAAACAGGGCAGCCGGCAAGGATGAACTATCCACCTCGGCTCTGAGGAGTAGACAGGAAGAGAGCAGTGCTACACAAGAAGCTAACAGACTGGCTAGGAGACAAGAGCATTACTGGGGATTCAACCCAGCTTGAGTGGAATCCACAGTTCAACCCTTTTTACCTTTCTTCTTACCAACTTTGACCCATCCAAATTGATCCTGTATGGAAGGCAGAACTTGTAGACTACGCTGGGCTGACGGGGAGATCTCCTTGTTTGAGTCCGAAGGAGAAGTCTCATGAGAACGTTTCTGTGAGAGCGTAGGGGCGGAAGACTCCTCAGGACCAGTTGGGGGCGGGTCATGAGCCAGCGAAGCATCCATCTCGTCCTCAATCACTTCCTCTTCATCTGAACTGGAACTGAAGTCATCCATGGGGGGAGGGTCACAAGACTTCCAGCTTTTGGATTTCGGCTTAGGAGCTGCCTTCTTCTTATGGGCTGGGATTGCTGGGCATGATCTATGAAGGTGCCCAGTAAGATGACAAGTTCTGCAGCGAAACGCTGTGTTCTCATAATCCAAGGTTTGCGTCCAATGGAAGTCTCCAACCTTGAGAATGATCTGCTCTGGTAAACCTTTACTCATGTCTATTTCTGCGCATATTCTGGCGAAGGTGTAGATGCCCTTTTCCCCTCTGGAGGTGTCTGTAGCTAGAAAGCGGCCTAAGGAGTTACCGATTCCTTCAAATACAACAAAGTGCCATAAATGAACTGGGAGGTTGGGAAGCCTGACCCAGATGGGGAGTTTGGTAATGACAGCTGTGGAGGGATCAAAATCTGGGAACCACGGGGTTAAGAATAGCCCCGCAGAATCCGAGAACCAAGGGCCCTCTGTCAAAGCTTTTTGATAATCCTCACTATCAACAAAAACTACAATGAAGAACCCTTTAGAACAGAAGAGAACCTTGCAGTTGTTGGTCCAGTTAGAGTGAACCCATTTGTAGAGATCTACTGTGCTTGGCCAAAGCCCATTGAACCTACAAATAATGCCGAATTCAGCAAACAACTGGAACTGCCTGTCCATCGTTGGATGCACAACCTCAATGGTGGGGGATTCCTCCAGCTTGTCCACCAAAAAAGGTTTCGGAGCTTGGGCTGGTGCAGCAGAATGCTTGGTTTTCTGAGCATGGATAGCGTCTTTGTAAGAGAAAGCTGCTGCTGAAGAAGACTGTCCAGCAGCCCCTCCTCTCAAGCGAAGAGAGAAAATAATGGAAGCATTTCTTTGAATATCGTAAAAGGAGAGGGGCAGGAGATCATCAACTTGTTTACCTTTGAAGAGGAGACTTTGAGAAGTAGAAGGAATCCCCAACCTGAGGTACAGACATTGCTTGAGGTCCTGCACGAGGTCTGAGGAGCTCACCCACTGAAGCAACGTTTTGCCTGATAAAAGCGCTATATAGATTTGGAAAGATTCAGAATGCTTCGCGATCTGCTTTCCTTTACAAGCATAGTTTGTCAGGGGTCCAAGCTTTTCCTGCAATGTTATTCCCTGTGCTGTGAAGCAAGCGTACTTAGTCAATAGGTAAGGCTTGAGAGGAGGCAGGGCCTCTCTGAAGCAAACCGCTGCATTTGCTGTATGGCTGGGCTGAGGTAGGGCAACCACCGGAAGCTGCTTCTCACTCCGGTTATTTTGAGACCCACTCTGAGAAGTCCACTCTCTTTGTTGTATTCCGTCAAACAATTGCCACGCATCATTCCTGTGCGGGAGTATTTCAGATATTCTAAGACTGAGATTTCCTGGAAGCCTTTTGAGGCATCCAATCCTTGAAAGACACTCGGAAAGGAACCGAAACGAGGGAGTAGGGATATACAGAGTAACCCAGCTTCCCGCCCTGAAAAAGTTCTGGGGAGAAGGGTCCCAAACGGGGAAAAACAACGTTAATGAAAAAGAAAGAAAGCCCTCAGGCGGAGGGTAATCCTGCTGTGCCGCAATCAGGAGGCTGATTCCGAACGTGGCGGAGCACAAACCCCTGCTGGGTTCCTGGCAAAAGACATCATGGTAAAAGCTGAGCAGGTGAAGGACACCGGAGCTGAAGACTGCCCCTCCACCGGCAGAGAAATGCTCAGAAGATGAGCTACGCAGAAAACAGAAAGCAGGCCAACCAACCTCAAGGTCAAGATATGCGAGAGGAAGCGTCGCGGGGGGGCAGCGGACCCTGGCTGTAACAAGCTGAGACGAAACAGATTTGTTGAAAACCCTTGTTGTCGCCATTCTTTCACTCGTGGAAGTCGGGAAAAAAAAAATCGAGTTTTCTTGGAGTTAATTGAGCAAGCGTAGCCTAATTAGTTGCTTGAAACGAAGACACATCATGAACTTGTTAATTATGAAATTTTTTTGTATGTACCTAGATAATTTGATCACTTCTCTTTGAACACACTTACATTTTCTTTCCATATTAGTGCCATGTTTGTTTTCAAGTTCTATGACAATCGAAGAAATGAAGGAGGCCAATTTGTGCACGATTGGTTTTCTAAGACCAATTTCAAGAAACATGAACCAATTGAATCCATTTCTATCATCCACAAATTCCATCATTTTTCCTCTCCAAACTCACAAGCTATTCAAGCACTTTCACTAAGCATCGTCATCACCATTTTCCTTGCAAGTGTTGCATGTTTTCCATTTACACTTTCCATAATTTCCATTCATTAACCAATTAATAGAGACATTGAACTTACTTACATGCTGATTTTTCCTTTTGCTTTTTGTTCACTTGTTTACCCTCTTGTCATTTTCCTTTTCGTTAAATAAATCTTTCTTGACGCAAATTTTCATCTATAGACCTTCCAAAATCATCATTTCATACTCGCGTTAGATGATGGGGGATTCATAATGCCTCCCTTCTAACAAGGTTTGGCCTATCGACATCAACACATTATCTAGCTTCAGGGCTAGAGTCCTTATTAATATCTTGAGGCTTGTATGAATAATGAAAAGTTCTCTCGCCAACAATCATGAGAATACATCAATGTTCCTCGATCGTTGGATCTTGGAAGTGGCTCGACATCAGCTAATCTATTCGCACTTTGCAAGATGTACTTAGGTACCTTGGAAGTCGTTGACATTAATGACGCGTTTTCCTCGCATTGGTTAACGAAATTCATTAATGGCGGATAATCCAGTGACTTCTCTTCATGCTCGACAACAACACATTTATTTTCATGACTAGAATTGTACGATGGGGTTTTGTAGCAAATGAAGACTATATCATTTTAGGGTTTTACAACAGATACAACAGATTTAGCAACAGAAATAAAGAATCCACTTTCACCACCTCATCCATCTTTTATGCAACTAAGAAGTGGATGAAATTCTACATTCTATTCCATGATACAACAAAAGCTACATCTTCTCTACATATGCACAGTTTTTCCACTTCCTAGGTAAGTAAAGGTATGTTATTTTCTAGATTTTAATCATAGAACTCCTTGAATACTGAAATTATAATTTTTGGAAAATACTTCACCATATTTCCTTACTCATTTGAAAAAAAATATATCGTAAATGCCTTTAGTTGGGGGGCGGGGGGGGAGGGACATCCATTTATTATCACATCTATATCACTTCGTTTCATCCTAGCATACTTGTCCTAATCAATTATGATTGCATTATGGTTCAAAGTTTATGTGATTTGCAAATAAATGCCTAAATGATGAGCATATTATATGGATGATTTAAAGATGCATTCTTAAATATGTTCAGTGAATCTCGCTGTGCCAAAAGGAAACAAGGTATTGGTACACAAGAGGAAATACCAATTAGGATTTGGTTGTCACACAAGCACCTACCAAACATGTTGCAATTCAATGTATGATAAGGAATACTTTGCAAAAAGAAATGAAATTGTCAAATGCATAGTTTAAGGACAATTGATAGAAGCCAAACTCATTCAAAAGTAAATCATGATTAAGAAATGCAGTAGATTGCATGAGGACATGCAATAACGCCAATTTGGGGTATGTAGAGTCTCCAAAATGTCTTCAAAATATCATCCACTTTCACCTTTATTGCCACCATTCAACTCACATGTCGCAACTCCATAGCATATAATATTTCATTAGCCTCCATTTTCATGATTACATGGGGTTACCTTTGTGTTTTCCAAAATCTAATGATTTCTAGTATTTTAAGTGAATTTATTGTTGAAACTTAAAATAATGACATATACCTTCTAATACTTAAAAGTGGCTTCAGTTTCATGACATGTGTAGGTCATTTGGAAGCTTCCAAGGTACCCTTATGTGGCCTACAATGTTCAAATTCGAATTCCCTTCAAGATATGGAAGAATATTTGGATAAAGGTCAAAGAGGATATGTGTCTCATCATTACCTATTTGAGTTGTAAATCTATGAGATTTTATAGGGATCTAGGGATAGAATAATGGACCTCCATTAATGAGGTAGTTTCTTATGTTTTTGTATAAATAGGAGAGCCTCCTCCTTTCAAAGGCATGTGTAAAATTGGAGATACTCGGGTGTTCAAGTTAAGATTACTCATGTTTGAATGGAATTTAGATTTAGCACCATGATCACGAGTGATGTTCACCTCTTTCTGGTAATGCTTGCATTGGGAGCCTCTCAACTCGCCATCTCTCATGCTTTTGGATTGGCCACCTATAATGTGCGAGATTTATTGTTTTTCATAGATTAAGATTTATTTCCTTCATATCTTTTCCTGTGTGAGAGGTTAAGAGTGATTGTTTTTTATCTTCTTTCATATCTTTTCCTGTGTGAGAGGTTAAGAATGATTGTTTTTTATTTCATTTCATCTCATGTGGTTTTGATTATTCATTTCATATGATCCTGATATGATAATGCACACATGATCCCTTAGAGTAGATTTCATTTCATGCAATTTCAATTCTGGCAAGTGTGGTAGATTAAAATTTCCTTCTTGCAAGTGTGGTAGATTAAGATTTCAAATCCTACAAGTGTGATGGATTAAGATTTCAATTCCATGTGATGTACTATAATTGTACTATAATTTCTTTTGAATTGATTGTTGAATTTGAATAGGTGAATTTGGTCTGTCGTTATTTGGTTTCGTATTTATATTGATCTAAATTGAAAGTTAATTTCTAGCATATATAGGGCACGTACGCTTCAAAAGTTTCACGAAACTCCCGGGGTGACAATTAGATGATAGGTAATTAATTTGTGTCAACACAACTGCAGAGCTTTCCATGTTATAGGCCGCGGAGATTGGAATTAAGAAGATGAAAACATGAAAGACAAAGGACTTGGTTGATCTACAAGCATAGTATCTAAAATGGGGAATGAACACTCTTGCACCACACATCATGGAAATATTCAATAACATCATTCAACAAGGTCTCCCAAGGGAATGGACAACTAGACTAGCAATACCCCTTTTTAAAACTGGAGGCATTAATAATCCTTCCAATTATAGAACCATTATGATCAATCCTTTGTTTGCAAATCCTTTCGGTAACATGGTAGAAAATAGAATCCGTAAGTGGGCAGAAGTAAAAGAAAAGAGGGCAGAAGGACAAGCAAGTTTTAGGCCGAAGCATTCTATAGTGGATCATGGTATCACATTGAGACACATTATTGAAAAGGTTTAGGGGGACAAAGAAGAAGTATTCTACTTCTTTGTGGACTTCAAAAAGGCATTTCACACAGTCCCTAGAGATAAGTTGTGGTGTAGAATGGAAGAGCTTGAAATTCATTCACATTATAGATCCGTTGTCCATAGAATTTATGAAGAGGTGAAAGTCAAAATTAGAACCTCAATGGGTATTTCAGAAAGCTTTAGAAGTGACATTGGAGTCAAGAAAGGTAGCACTCTATGCCCTGTTCTTTTTGGTTTATGTATTGATAAACTTGAAGAGTGGCTAAATTTGCAAGGTAGAGATGGTGTTCGGTTGGGGGATTTTGTGATAAAACTTCTTTTAGCTGAAGATCTTGTTTTGATTTCTAAATTGGCCCATGGATTGTAGATGCACTTATATGCCCTTGAGCATTTTTATAGAGGAGCGGGGATGCAAATCAATATTAGCAAGACCAAAATAATGATTTTCTCTAACAAAAGGAAGCAGAGCCAATGTACATTCTTCTTTCAAGGCAACATTCTTGAAGAAGAAAATGAGTACAAGTACCTCGGGATTGATTTCAAAAAAAAAATTAATTGCGAGGACCACAGAAAGAAGAGAATTTCAGGAGGGTGGAAAGCATTATATTCTCTTCAAAATAGTTAAAGTGATTTTTTGACTTCTAGTTTGCCCAGTGATGCTATATGGATGTGAATTGTAGGTTTGCAACACTCCCGTCTTAAAATGGAAACAAATTGAGAAAATAAAAAGTGCTCTATCATGAGCAAGTTAAAAATAAAAAGTTCGTTACCTTATGAGATAATGTTGAGTGAAACAGGAGTAACTCCCATCGAAGCAATTGCCACGGTGCAACTCAAAATATATCTTAAAAGAATTGAGCAAATGGGAGTAGGTAGATGGCTTAATGTTATTTTCAATGAAGGAATGAGTGAAAGAAAGAAAACATGGATGAAGCAAAACCACACATGGATGCAAAAATTGAATATCTACCTCAATGTCTGTCCCACAAATAGAAAGGAGATAAATAATTTCGTTATGGAAAGGTTTCGTAAACGGGTATGGGGAAAAGAGTTGGGTAGAAAGAAGAAGTACTACATTGAGGAATTCAACCCTATGTGTAATCTCCAACAAAAGGAGTACATTAGAGCTAGCATTCCGTGGAGGGAAAAGGTTCTTATTTCTCAATTAATAGCCAACTCACATAAAATTCAGTGTGAAATAGGATGGTGGAAAAGACCTAAAGAAGCTTGGGAAGAACAGGTGTGTATATTTTTCACGTCTGGGGCAGTGGAAGTGGAAAAGAATTTCACTTTGGAATTTGATGCGTTCAAAGACATCAAAGAAAGTTATGGGAATACGTTAGCATCGGTTTCTTGGCATTGTCCTTTCAGCAAGGGGATTATTGGAAGGTTGGGCCAACTCATCGTCAGTTTGAATAAGAAAATGATTGAATTGCAAAAAGCGAAGAATTGGGAACTAATGGTCCCATAGACTATTTTTAGTCTCATGGATGTTAAAATATCATTTCATTTCATTTCATATACTGCCAACCCATTAATGTATCAATGTCACAATATATATTGGTAGTTGAGGCTTTGGATCCAAGCTCACGAGGAAGGATATCAGAAGTTGAGCAGTATGTTGAAGTGACAACCTTATTCTACGTAAGGTTGCTTGTGGCTACACGTGACATAAATGTGTAGAGTATGCCAAATGGACACACACGTCCCAAAGGGTATTGTATGAGAGACATCTCTCCTGCGGTGATAGAGAGTCTATTAGCAGAGCAGTTCCTCATGGAATGCAAGGAAAATCGAGTCGTCAACTCCATCACATGATACAAAAATGTTGTGGAATTCCATTAATGCTAACCTTGGTAGCACAGGAGCTCTCTTGTGCCAAAGAGAAAGAAAACTTTAGTGATGTGAAAGAAGTAGACAAATTGGAGAGTAAATAGTTTGGTAAAAGCTAGAGTCTTACATCTTCTCTTTTCACAAGTTTCCTAGGGAGTGCAAGATCCATTCCTCAAAATTTTTTCATTTTTCGTAGGTTGGGAGTGGGACATGGTAGCGGATATCGTGGGAAGGACTGTTATGGATAGGCTACAAGGTAGAGCACTTGTGACCAAAGGGACAAATGGGATAGTCATTGTCGTACATGTAAATGATGTCGTTATGGAAATCAACAGAAGGAGAACAGAGGGGGTGAAATTCAACTTCACTATAATAAGGGAATTTCTGTACTTTTTGGGAAATGAGGATGAAATGCTATCAAATGTAAGATCTTGATCCACTTATGCTTTATACCATGTCTATGTTATGACTAAGCATGATGTAATCGAAGGGAGGAAATTTGTTTTCACTGACTAGAAATAGTGGTATCATGTGTATCAACAGTGCTTTGTGCACTTAAAATAATGATTCATTGAAACAATAAGTTATTGCATTATATTTCACTGACCATTCTTGCATTTGGAGACATAAAACCAAACTTAGTATGCGAACATTTAAAAGCTTGTTTTTTCTTAAAGGACGCAGTTCCAATTCTACATCAACCTTTCGCAGATGAAACGATTGAGATATTTGATTTATAAACCTACCAAGGATTTGAATCAACTGAACAACGAAAATATACTTCAAATATTTTGTCCGTGTTTCTTCATTGTGATTTTTTTTATTTATTTTCAAAAGAGAACATTAATGATTTGAATAGGATTTTCACATATCATTTGATTAATTTGCAGATGCCTTCAAACCTTAGGTACATGGAGATAATGGAAAATTATCAAGCAGCTAATGGGTTGTTAATTTGCAGATATAATAATTATCAAGCATTAATGAGATGATGAAAACCTGACTTATTTAGAATGACAAAAGACACAAAACCTTTAAACATAATCCAATGCATCCTTGATCTCCTCTTTGAAATGGCGATCGATCCCTAGCCTCTCAAAAATATAAAAAGCTCACAAGCGTTCAAATAGATCAAGCGAATATTGAAAAGGCAGTGCAATAACAAATTCTCCATTTAACAGTTTTTACAAATTATATATATAAAAAAGGGCATTCCTGAAATCATACTTTCATCTTGATTCCATGGTTTTTGAATTTCTTAAAGATGAAATTCAAGAACTCCAAACATTTTTTGTTCCCTGTACGCATGAAAAGAGCCGCAATAGATGCCGACGAGCTCAACAATGATCCATCCTTGGATTGAAGTTTGATTATTTTCTCCCAATCTATTGTTTCTTGCAGGCCTCCCAAAGAATACAGTAATGTTGCTGAAAAGGCATAGGGAAGATTAGTAGGAAGCTTGGTCCAAAGTATTATACAAAACCTACAGGTTACCAATAGGGGATGATGCAAAAATTGTAGGTTAGCATGGACATCTCCTTATTACTCCTACCAAAACTTCTTGTTAGAGTTCAGAAATAATATGGAAATTTTCATCTTGACATGCATGAAACACCACAACATGTTGCAACAATTCCTTATAAACATCTCCGTTGATAGCACATATCTCTTCGCATGCTCCTCTTTTGGTCAAAACTTCTCATTGATGAGATATTTAGTCTCAACTCCCTACAATTGTAGCCTCTAGACTAGAATTATGTTCCAAGGTCTCAACTATGATGGGATATCCTGTAATGGCCATCCCATTTAATCTACTCATCAAATAAAATAAAAGAACATGCTCACCTTGATAACTTGCTTGTGCATCAATGTCCACATCAAATAATGGTGTCACTATTGAAGCATCATCTGCTGCCTACGAAAACTTTGCGATTTCTAATGGATTAGGTTGTCTAAATTGGATTTTTTGTATAGACTTTGGAACTTTTCATGCCACCCGTGAAAAAATGTCAAAATGAAATCCTTTTGTAGGCTTTTTCGTGAGTGCCTATATTACGTTTTTCTTCCCTATCCATTGATTTTCCTATCTATTTCTATTCCATGATGATAGGAACACAACACATGAATTTTCATTCAGAGGGATATCAAGTTTTGTTTCTAGACTATGTTGATCTTCTAATATTTATTGGTTTTGTATATCTCAAACCTTTCCCTTTTTTCTTAGTACTGAAGTCCCAAATCTCTGTTTCCTTTCCTCAACATAGGTTGTAATATTTCTTTGGTTAAAACGATCTCTTATACAAGCATCTAAACCAGAACTATACATTAATTTCCTTTCAATTCTTTTGATTCTTCAGGTTTGTTAAATAGCTTCCAATAATTTTCTTGCTCCCAAATTCCTTATTCACTTTAAGCTTGAAGATGTCTTCAGATGATAACATATGATAAGATAGGTGCACTACTTGTAACATCCATATCAACTAAATTCTTTTCATTTGTATTCTCATAGTTTTCTTGCATTATGATTTCCTTTCAATTACCAATTAAAGAGACCCTCACCAGTGATGCTAGCTATACCTTGTTCAACAAACTCAAGTTTAGACATCTACCGAGGAAACTCACCAATATCAAGTCTATTCATGTTAATAAAAATCCCGTTAACTCTATTCATATTTCAATATTTAAAAGGGCAAATCATGTAATTAAGATATACTAGTAATTAGCATCATTATATAATCAAATAACTAAATATTTCATAATCATTGAAATAAGAATTAAATATTGAAATAAAAAATATGAAATAACTATTTGAAATTTGAATAACGAATAAAAATATATGTAATAATATTTCTTAGATAAAATGTTTATTAATAAATAATTAAGGTTTAGTAAATAATTAAGTTTTAGTGGTTAATTCAATTTTTCATATTAATAATTCAACATTATATGAATATGAATATTAAATAATATTTTTAATATATATTTTGTATACTTTAATGTAATATGTATATTATGATTTTCTTCTAGTATTTTTATTAAGAAAAACAAAATTACAATGTAACAAATTGAATTTTATTATTTTTATTACTTTTAATTTTCTAAATCCGACCTTATATTATTCTTAACCGATATATAAATGTTTTTTATCAACCAATCATTTACTTATTATAAATTAAACATATTTTTACATTACACCTACAAGTCACCCCTATAAGACCTAATTTAAA
>APFE030999324.1:10437-25525 GCA_000404065.3 Pinus taeda
CATGTGTTGCTGATCACCCAGCCAAAGGAGGATTTGACGTCAGAACTTGGTTGTATTCTTCTTTGTTTATCAATAATAATAGACGACTATCATTATGGTTCCACTCTTATTGTCTTTATTATGATGTTTGAGTTGTATCCTTTCTGACTGATACGTAGTTGCATTTCTTGGATTTTATGCTTGTATTTGTGTTGTTCTTTGCATGTGCAGGTGTCTGTTCACGAGGATCATGAGGATTGTGACCAGCTGAAGCGAAACAACGGGAGCGACGACTCTTCTACAAATACTAGCATTGGATTCGAGGTAGGCCCTCATCATCGGTCTTTACTTTGCAATTGGGAACCTGCGTGTTAGCGTTGTTTGATTGTTGCTAGACCCCATTTAGGCTAGTAGGATCACCTCTGTCCGCAGAGGGGATTTACCTACACAACAATTTGGCGACTCCACTGGGGAGTTGGCTTTTTGCCTTGTTTGTTTGTTTTGTCTTGTTGTTTGATTTGTAAACTTTAGACGGAGCTTGAAGTCTGGCCAGATAGCCTTCAAAACGCTATTGCTATGCATTAGAAAAGTAGATCAACGCCACTTCATTCCATCTCCGGTTTGGTTTACGAACTGAATGGCTTGGAACTTTCCTTGTTCCTTGATTATTTCCTTGGATTCTCCTGCTTGTTTAGCTTTCTGGGCTGAATGCCTGTGTTGCTTCTTACTTCTTGGTGTACTTAGGTATTGCTGCTTTGGCCTTGGCTCTTTTGTTTTTATTTTTTCCATAGAAAACTCGGTTGGCGCAAGTTGCACATTTACAACCCGCACCAATTCCTGAAAGGCGCTTGTTGCAGCCTGACAATCGCGCCAGGCCTGTAAACTTTTGAAGTTTGCTTAGCTGTGAACTTTTTGAGCTTGGGTTTTGTCCTAGGTACCTTTTTCAGACTACTTGAGTGTGTTGGAGTGTGCTTTGACTGGCTTTGATCGTTACCCTTTGTGTGTTTGCTTTTTTCTATCGATTTCGCATTTCTAGCCCTAGGGCATCTAGTGGCTTTGTGTATCGAGCCTTCCTCAGGTGTTTTGATCTTTTTGTGGTCCAGTCGACTTTTTAATTGCTCCCTTACACTTGCTTGGTAGTTGTGAATCGTTTCGTTGCGTTATTTGGGTGACTTTCTTTGTCTTCACTTGAATTCCACTTCGTCTCACTTTGAGCCTAGATCACACGACTCATTGTTGTCTTTGGGATCTTTCTTGTTCTTTGGATGTTTGATTTATGATTTGAGGAACTGAACATGCTTGTATTGAATAGAATTTGGTTGTGTTACTTCTCAAAGTTGTTTAGTGCATTTTGCCATCACCAAAAAGAAAAAATCTCTTTTGCTTTGAATTAATTAATGAAAATTAGAACTTTTCATTTCGATTAGTGATTAATTGATCTTAAAGAAAAGATTGATAATTTTCATTATCTGCATTAGGGAAGCTCTATTGTTGTTTCGTGATCATTTCATTTGCATGAAAGCTCTTCAACTCTCTTGTAATTAGCATTCATCAAATGAAATGACATGTTTTGGCATATAGATTGCATTTAGGGAATTTTGAGAGATTACATACGGTAGGACCTGAAAACCGAAACCTAACACAAGATCAACTTTAAAATAAACCGAATGAATCTAAAAACGCATTGGAACATAACGCTCACATTCTAGAGGTCTAGGCTAGAGACGTGCTCTGGCGTCGTTAAACCTAGTCATTTTTGTTTCCACTTAAGGTTCGGTGATTCCTCCTTTTGTGACTCAACTGTGGTCTAGTACAGACTTGTGCTCCCACGTATCGTTGAGTATATGGGGAGACTCCACTAGGTTATCATCCTTGATCCATAAGAAGCCTTGTTTGCCGCCTTACAACCCGTAACGCACCGAACACAGCATTCGGGAAGATTGACTGCCGTGTGGAAAGTCCTTGGTTTTCATATGATTGCTAAGGTGTATATGAAGTTTTACGAATTGTCTAGTAAACCCCTTGCCTAGTTCTCCACAGTAGTCACTGTTTGATCCTTTTTGGACTCCTTAAAAGAAAAGGCTTACTTGAGCATTTGTCACTTCGGGCTCACTAAACATTAGAAGGCGACTAGAGTCATCTTTTTGTCCTTTTCTCAACTCTTTAAAAATGAAAAGGTCAAGTTATGTCCTAATGTCTTAAAATTTATTCGACTAGGATCACACTTACCTTGTTAGATCTTGTTTGCATTAGTTTTGAGTAGGGTCTTTCCTCGTTAGCTTGTCTAAATGTTTTTGAATTCGATCATTCTCGTGGATCCATCCATCTCGTCTCCCGTCCCTAGTGACCAAGGGTCTCCTTCTTCTGCTGCTCCTGAGACACTGGTTTGTGGTGACACTTTTCCTTTTATTCCAAGCGTCCAACTGTTAAACTCTCGTGCCCCAGAAGACGAGCTTCATGATCTGTTTTGGAACCCTGTTTGGGAACCTTACGAAGAGGATTTTCCCTCTACTCCTACTGGTGTTTCAGTCCCGATGGCTTCCTCTGATATGGAGGACACATCTCCTGTAGCGAGTGAAACACCTGTTGTGTCAAGTATTGAGACTCCTATCCCGGCCACATCCCTGGTCATATCTACGCCCTACACTATCACCCCTCTTGGTGTTACAGTGCCTTTACGCTATAGGGCTTTGAGGGATGCCATGGGCTCTACGAACTCCTCTTCAGGTACCATGTGGGATCATAAATCATTCCCACTACGGGATCTTTTGTTTCACAAGTTCACAATACCATTGTCACGTCAGTTCCGACCAATCCGACCGTTTGTGTCGCATCGTCAACTCCGGTTGCTAGTGCCGTTACGGCATCTTCGATCGTAACTACTATTGCCGGTCTGTCTCGCGGTCCAGTACATAGTGGTAAATCGGCACATACAGCCAGAGTTGTTCATCCTGCAGTTAGTGCCCCACCTTCTTCTGTTACCATTCCAGCAGGGGGGCATATTCTCAATATTTGCATGCTATCCAAAATCTAGGCGCGCAAGGCCCCTATTATTACCCTATAGGTTATCATTTGTATACTTCCTTGCCAACTGAGCCCGCCTTTGAGGTTTTAGTTCTGTTGAATGTCTCTTGGGGTACCACTGGTTATGGTGGTGCCAAATCCATCCGGATCAAGGGCAGCCGTATCGAGGACCATCGTATCAAGGTCAGCCATCCTACACGCAGCCTAATTATGGGCGGCAGTATTATGGCCAAACCTATCCAGGGTAACCTGGAGGCCCACAAGGACAACCCTCCCGGGGACAACCTTCGTCCTATCGTGGTCCATCTTTCACCTATCTTGGGCAACCCTCTGGAAACCTGGGACAACCTTATGCTCAACAAGGACAACCTGGAGTCCAGCAGGGACACCCTTCCGGTCAACCATATGGGAATCCAGGACAACCTTATGCGCAACAAGGACAACCTGGAATCCAACAAGGGTACCCTTCTGGGCAGGGTTGTTAGCCTTACATGCCGCAAGGCTAGCCCACTGCTCAGCCTAGTCAGCCATCTGGAGAGGTTGGCCAACCCCAAGGTCAACCAACCATTTAGTCCGCTCAGCCATCTGGTCCGCAAGGACAACCCTCGGTTGTACAAGGACAACCTAACACCCAGCAAGCTCAACCTTATGGGCAAGTAGGTCCATCCCAAACCCAACCAGGGCAACCTTCTGGCCAAGTGGCCCAACCTCAGTCTTCTCAAGGACATCTTTCTGGGCCTGCTCAACCGGGCATGCAGATGGTCATTGCTTCTCAAGCTCAACCCGGTTTTCAGCCCCAGACTCAAACTGGTCTCTAGATGCAAGGTGGGTTTCAATCCCAACCTTCTTACCAAGCGCAGCTTGGTCCCCAGGCTCAGTATGGAGCTCAGCAACCATATGGATACCAACAACCCCAGGGGCAAGCTCAGTTTTCCCCGTATCAAAATTATCAACAGATGCAGGTCTCTCCTTATCAAAATTACCAGCAAAAGTATGTTGCTCCTGCAGGTCAGTTTGGTAACCAATGGGGCGCTGGGGGCAGATCCAGAGTCAACCGTCCAGTTATGGATATAACCCCTATGGACAGAGTCCCTACGGACAGGGTCCTTTTGGGCCTGGTCCGTCCAGACAGAGTTAGTGGGGGCAACCAACAACTGGTTGGAACTCTCGCCCTACCTCATATCCACAACCGCAAATGTCCTTCAATCCTCAGCTACCATTCTTAGCAACGTTGGAACTGCCAGATGTATCTAAATTAAATAATGATCCTATTTTTCATAATCCATACTGGCAACCGGTTCCAACCAAGATACCCAGCGATTGTCCCAAATTTGACGGCAAAGCTAGAGAGGATCCTCAAGCCCATGTAATCACTTACCACCTTTGGTGTTCGTCAAATTCATGGCTTGATGATTCAATACGGCTCCGCCTGTTCCAAAGGACTCTCACCAGCTCGGCTGCTAAATGGTACATTGAGTTGACTCGTGCGTCTTTTCAAGATTTCAATTCATTAGCAATGGCATTCCTCACTCATTTTCAGTTACCCATTCGGTATGAGATAGGAATGCATCTCGTTACGTTTCTCAAACAGGACACGGCCACGCACATCTCTGATCATATACATGAATGGAGATGGCATCGTCGATTGATCAAGTTCCGGATTCCTGATCAACTCCTAACTAATTGGTTCACGACCTCCTTTGTCCCTAAGATCGCACGGGACATTGCTATGGGAGCTTGTGTGACTGAAGAGCAAGCTATCACGCATGCTTAGTACCTCGACTTAGTTTATTCTCAGTTAGGTACTTTATATGAGTATTTGCCTGATGCCCTGAGACACGGTACATCCAAAACTCCACCAAATCCATCTATTGACGGTGTTATTGGCTCTGTAAATCCGTCGTCGAAGAAATTATCCTCGAACCCTGGGAAGCAAAAATCGAATGCTTCAAACGAAAACACTTCTTAGGGTGGTTCTAATTCTGGTAGTACTTCCGAGGTCAACGCTGTCCAGTCCACCACGGCGGACAAGGCCTCGAAAGGAAAGAAAAAGGGGAAAGCGAAGAATAAATCTGAGCAACCCAAACAGGACTCCTCCAAACCTCCACCCGAGGAAGGAGCCAAACGTAAACTGAAGTATCCTTGTCTTATCTGTGATGAGGATCACTATACCAAAGACTGCCCAAGGCGGTCTGAGTTAGTCGTTTATTGAAAGGTGCTCTTGGGATTCCTGCAGTTCTGAAAGAACCTTTCCCCTCACAACAAACTCAAATGGTGGCCGATCCATCTTCGTCTTCTTCTCCCTTTGGTTCCCAAGTCTTCATGGCTGGAACCATTCCCATTCATGTAACGACTCGAACAAAGGAATATCCGTCATCCACCGGGAAGGAGCCTGAGGTCCCCTTAAGCGCTCCTCCATCTAGTTCTAGTCTGCTCCACATCGATAGACCTAGTACTGAGACGCCCATCCGACCCCCTCCCAAAGGAGTACTATGGAGATCATCTTACAACCCAAATGCTCATGCTGCCCAGCACTATAGCATAGTTGAGGACTTAGCTCAGGCTCCGTCAGCTATGTCTGCTTTAGAAGTTCTCCAGAGCTGCCCCCCTCAGAGGAAGTCCCTGCTATCGGCCATCGGTGGCATCGACCCGGCCGATTCGGATTTGATCACATGTGATCTCGAGAGCCATGTCCCAAGACTGCTTCATCAGATCGCCTTCCTCATTCAAGTCATCATCAATTCGAAAACGATTCATCGTATAGTTATTGATGAAGGCGTGTCAACTTGCATCATGTTTGTTTCTTGTTGGAAAGCGATCGGGTCTCCAACTTTGAGCTAGTCTCCCATGACGCTGGAAGCCTTTGATGGGAGAGAATCTCGCCCCTATGGTATCCTTCAGCGATTGCTGATTACTTTGGAAGGGAAGACTGTTGAAGTGGAAGTTGAGGTCGTTGATGCAAATCTTACTTACAACCTCCTTTTGGGCCGAAGCTGGACATATGCCATGCGTGCCGTGGCTTCATCCCTCTTTTGTGTCATTTTTTTCCCTCATTAGGGAAAAATTGTCATGGTAGACCAGCTCTCCTTCTTCGCTTCTTCTTCCGAAGGAAATGTGACTTTCGTGGAGCATACCTCCATCCCCTTTGAGAGTGTGGGAGTCGGGCTCTTCAAAGATCCTGCCCTCATGGGTGTCTTTTCGCTCCCACCTCCAAACCTCACCTCTATTAGTATGATTTCAGTTCGTTCTGATCCTCGGGTCCTCCCCCCCATTGACCAGATAGAATAGTGGGGTGAGGAGATTCCGTTGAGTCCTGCCGAGCTCAACTACATCGAAATTGCTGCTGTATCGGATCCTCCTACTGAATCTGCTTCTTTAAGCAGAGCTCTTGACTCATACGACTATTCCCCTTAGGTTGGAGAATGTGCCTCCTCAGATCCGTTAAAGGAAATATTT
Organism: Pinus taeda; assembly: GCA_000404065.3. Classification (NCBI taxonomy): domain Eukaryota; kingdom Viridiplantae; phylum Streptophyta; class Pinopsida; order Pinales; family Pinaceae; genus Pinus; species Pinus taeda. Next base: position 16,897 of record APFE030999324.1, read on the forward strand.
CCTTCCGACGAAGCCATCATAGAGACCCTGTCTCTCGAGGAACCTTCGTGGTTCAATCTTCATCATCGTTCCTCGTTTCTCCCTACCCTTCGGGAAATGTTGGCTTGTCTCGAGCGGTTTGCTCCTTGTCTCCCTTCACAACCCCTTCAAACACCCATTCAAGTCTATCAAGTGTCTTCTGAAGGGAATTTGGGGAACATTACGCAGACTCAACCTATCGACATCTCTGTCAAACCAGGGGTCATCGAGCACATCTACATAGGAGTCACTTGCACTCCTAAGGAAATTCAAATCTATATAGCTCTTTTACGCGAGTTCCGTGATGTCTTTGCATGGTCTTATGAAGAGATGCCCAACATTGATCCAAGCATCGTAGTGCATGAGATACCTACGTAGCCAGGAGCTAAACTTGTTTGTCAGCGTTTACGCCCCGTGCACCCTCGGAAGGCTGCAACAATCAAAGCGGAAGTCGAAAAGCTTCTTAAAGCTGGCTTCATTTACCCCATCCCACTCACAGATTGGGTCTCTAACATCGTCCCTATGGATAAAAAGTAGGGTACTATCCGCGTCTGTGTCGATTATCGTGATATTAATCGAGCCTGCCCAAAAGATAACCACCCCACACTCGTCATTGACCAACTCATTGATGAGTGTGCTGGGAGTGAGATATATTCATTTATGGATTGCTTTTCTGGATATAACCAGATTAATATTGCGCCAACCGATCAACACAAGATGGCCTTTATCTGTCCGTGGGGTACTTTCACTTACAAAAAGCTCCCTTTCGGTCTCAAGAATGCTAGTGCCACTTTCCAGTGCGCGATGTCTTATGCTTTTCATGATATCTGGCACATCGTGCAGCCTTATCTGGATGACCTTCCCGCTCATTCAGCTAAACACCAAGACCATCCGTCGCATCGCCGCAAAATGTTTCTTCGCTGTCGACACTACCATATTCGACTTAATCTACATAAGTGTGTCTTTTGCGTGGAGTCTGGCCGACTTCTCAGGTTTATCGTCTCCCGAGAGGGCATCCACTTGGATCCCCTTAAAGTCGAGGCCATTTTGAATCTTCCCCCCCTGCTTCTTTGCGGCAACTGCAGAGCTTGCAGGGTAAATCAAACTTTTTATGATGATTCATCCTGAATTATGCCGAGGTGGAAAAAGGTTTCACGCGGTTACTGAAGTGTGACACCCCGTTTTGATGGGATGCCATAGCTCAAGAGTCTTTTGAACATCTTAAAACTCTTCTGGTTTCCGCCCCTTTGTTGCATCCTCCAAATTACCATCACGATTACACGTTGTATCTGGCCACTGCTGATGCCACCATCGGCATGGTTCTTGTTCAGGATGACGATGATGGCACTTAACATGTTATTTATTACCTTAGCCGCAATTTGTTAGACACAGAATCTCGATATGCTTATGTAGAGAAGTTGGCACTGGCCGCTATTTGCATCGTCCAACGCTTCCGTCATTACATCTTGTTGTGTACTACAACAGTGATCTCTAATTGCAACCCAATGATGTACATTTTGTCACGTTAGTTGCTGGGGGCTAAATACTCAAAGTGGATTGTCATCCTCCAAGAGTTCGACTTGGAATTTATTGCTGCAAAGTCTAAGAAATCGCTTGTCTTCGCTGAACTGTTGTGTTCTCTGCCATCTACTGCTACCTCCTCTTAGTTAGAGGATTCCATTCTCGACGAAACTCTCTTCCTCATCAGCACCCTCGATCCCTGGTACGGGGATATTATTGTCTACTTGCAGACGTCCTCCTTCCGTCCCGAGACATCTAAGGATGCTCGCCGACGGATCCGACATCAAGCCCAACCATATCGTATACCGTCTCGGCATCAATTCTATTATTTGCCGATGCTTGACTCTCGAAGAAGCAGAGAGAGTTTTAAATGACTGCCACTCTGGTGCCTGTGGCAGTCACATGTTTGGATATGCCACTACACAAAAAATCCTTTGTGCTGGTTACTTTTGGCCCTCCATTTTCAAGGATTGCATTCTTGCTGTCCGTTCATGTGATGAGTGTCAAATTTACCAACGGAAGATGCGTGCACCCCCTGCTCCACTGCACCCCATTGTTACCGTCGGCCCTTCTACCAAATGGGGCATCGATTATATGACTTGTAACCCTCGCTCGCCTAGGGGGCATGGGTACATCATCGTTGATGTTGATTATTTCATGAAATGGGCCAAGGCGATGCTTACATTCTCTGAAGACGGTCACACCGCGGCGCAATTTTTGTTCAACCATGTTATCTCGCGGTTCGGAGTCCCCCAAGCCATCGTCACTGATCATGGAAAGCATTTTCGTAATCATATGATGACCGAGTTAACAACCCAATTGGGCCTACAGCATGATACTTCAACCCCATACTATCCTCAGGCAAAGGGTCAAGTGGAAGCCATGAACAAGGTTTTGGTCACAATGCTTCAACGAACTGTTGGCATGCATAAGTCCAATTGGCATTTGATGTTGTTCTCTGCTTTGTGGGCCTACCGCACCTCCGTGAAGGATTCCACCAGTTTCACTCCCTTTCAGTTGGTTTATGGACTGGAGGCTACCCTTCCTATTGAGTGTGAGATTCCTTCATTAAAGATAGTTGTCGAATTGCTCCCTAATACTACTCTAGGAGAAGAGTGCCTTCTTTACTTAGAACGGCTAGACGAGACTCATTGACTATCCTCCTTAGCTATTGAAGCACAAAAGAAGCGAGTGAAAAATCACTTTGATAACACTTTTCATCCCCACTCTTTCATTGAGGGAGACTTAGTACTGCACTATGATCAAGCTAACGATAAGCTGGGGGTAGGAAAATTCGAGCCTATGTGGCACGGGCCCTACATTGTGAAAAGAGTTTTGCAAAAAGGGGCCTACTAGCTTATTGATTACGAAGGGAATCCCCTGGATAAGCCCCGAAATGGGATTTATTTGAAAAAATACTATGCATGAGTCCAGGCACTCTCTTTTTTGTACATACGTGTGCTTTCAGCAAGTGTGTTGTGTGTGCATGTTTTCATGTTTTGTCTTGGTGTGTCGGCGTGATTGCCGCTTATTGTGTCCTTTTGTCTCTTGGACAGATGTCTGGATCGCCTTACGTTGGTTTCGCTAATGGTGCCTCCCACAGTACACGCAACTTGTCATCTGCGGCATGGGTGATCTACAATCCTCATGGTGAGTTGGTAGACATTCAAGGGGTTTGTCTAGGTTGTACAATGAACAATGTTGTTGAATATAGTGTTGTGATTGAATTATTGGCTGAGGCAATTAACCTCGGCATTCGAACATTGGTTGTGAACTTGGACTCTCATCTTGTCATCCACCAACTCAACGGGCGTTATTCTATCAGAGATCATCGGATTTTAAGGTTGTATTTACGTGTTAAGTTGTTAGAAAGGGATTTTGATTTCATTACTTATTAGCATATTCCAAGACGACTTAATACGTTAACCGATGCATTTGCTAATTATGTGTTGGACAGGCATTTGCATAACATGTAATTCAGCATAACATAAGAAGCATAAAGTACAATAAACCATAAAACATATGTATGTATATATATATATAGATATGTGTGTGTCCAAAATGTTTGCACCCCGTGCATCATCAAAAAATAATACATGTTTGTCTGAGTACATACGGAGACAACATGTCTCTCAAAAAATATGCATAGAAAAGAAAGCCTAGATAGCTAGTCTCGGTAGTGCTCATGATAGCACGTCACCACTCGTACTAAACATCTTAGGAGTCGGTGGATGCGAGTTGGCACCCCCACCGTGTGCCTCTGGTACGCTAGCGGGACATCCGCTAGCCGAGCGTAATCTGGAATCCCTCGAGTGATAGCCTTGAGGTTCTGAATGAGCTCTCCTCTGTCACCGCCCTCCTCCTGAGGATCTGCTGCTGTTGCTACTGCTATTGGGTGTCTCCTCACAATGGGATACATGCCAGCCAGACGCTCTTGGTCAACATCTGCATATGCATATAAAGGTCATTAGGACAAGCATGTACTAACCAAAAAAATCATAAAAACATAAAGTTAAAAAATGAGATCATACAATCTCCTCGTCTCAGTCTTCTCCCTCCAGCAGAGGGAGGTCAGGGTCTCCGGTGAAGCCTGTCCCCACATACGGCCAGTCCTCCACCATAATCATTTGGCGGCGAAGCCACCCGAAAAACTCAGGTCTGAAAGACATCTGCTGACCGCCACCACCCCTCGGTGTCAGTGCCGCCCATGGAGCCATCCTCGGCTCTCGAGGTGTCGGGTCAGGAACAAAGGCCCCTTGGCCCTGGAAGCTTGGCACACGTTCCAAGAAGAACATCACCAAGATGGAGCCATATCTGAACTGTTGCAGCTTGCCTTGCTTGGCCTTGGTCCGCTGCCTCTTCATATTGGTCGTCACTGCTGACGCCCAATTGAAGACTGTCGGACTAAGGCACTCTGTCGCCAAGATCAAATGGTTCTTCATAGCTTCGTGGGGTGCCTATGCCCCCGCAGCTCATGTGATGGTGAACAAAAATGCTCTGAGTGTTAGGTTCGGGATAGTGGGGATATCCACCTTCGAACTGCCTGACCCGTATCTTGCATCTGGGCAAACTCGGGCCTTCACCTCATCCATCTTCTCTCCAGATGGCCTGCTACCGGTCAGTCGAGTTACCGACCCCCATCGTGACAATCCAGTAAGGAAGTAGACATTAGATTCGTCTAACTCCAATACTTGGTCCCGTATTCAGAACACCTATTCCTGTACGTCCCAAAAGTTGATCAAATACTGTAAGAGCTCTGGCTGAGCTCGTAAATAGGACAGCAGGAAATATTTCTTGAGCCCACACACTCTGAGAGCCTCCATGCAGTGCTCATATGCTAAGGCCAAGGTTTCTACTTGGTCATGTTCTCGTTCTTTCCACATGATCACCATTTTCGTGTATTTCACTGCAATCACAAGCCCAAAACAATGAATTAAATCCTTGTATGACTTAAAAATGCAGGAAAATATGGTTTAAATTTGTTAGAATTGACCAAAAAATCAGCGCAGCTGTTGGCGCAACTGTTTCTAAAATAGTCACGCCCATGGGCGCGTGCCCTTCAGGAAAGTTGTCCCATTGGCGCGGGTCCGTGCCCAAAACCCGCGCCAATGGGCGCAACCCTTAATTTTAAAATCCTTCCTATAGGGGATGAAAAACAATTTCAAACAAATTTCAAACGGATATAAATGAAGGAAGAGACCTCTTACCTGACACTGACGGCGCTCTGAATGATTAGTTGGATTTGTCGCAATCACCGATTGAAGATCGCACACCAAAAACCCTAACGTCGCTCTCCAAAGGTAAAAAGTGAAAAGTAATTTTTTGTTTTACCATTTTCACCATTTTATAACTTTTTGACCCTCAAATAGGTTTTAAAAGTCATTTTATGAATATTTTTATCAATATTTGTGTCGAAAATGGATTTTACGCCAGTTTCTTGTGCAGCGACAGGTGTTTATATGGCTTAGGCGACGAAACGAGTTGTATTTTATACTTTTTCGGACTCGGTAAATACACGACAAAGTCACTTTGGAGTCATCGTTTTGCTCTTTTCTGACTCTCTAAATGTGAAAAGACTGTCGGGTTGGCCCTCTCGACTCGTTAAATGTAAATGAGAGGCGGTCGTCTTTAAACCCTTTTATGACCGTGTAAAAAACGAAAAGATTGTCGGACCCTTGTCGTTTCAAGTTCGTTAACGGTCACGAAGCGACATGGTTTAAATCACTTTTCTACTTTTTCAGATTAAGATCACTACTTATGAAAAGTACTCCTCAGTCGTCATGATCGGGCAGTTCTTTCGAGCATTGTTTTATACTTTTTCGGGCTCGAGAGACACAACTTTACGAAAAAGGACACCCCTGGAGTTTACTTTTCCGTTGTCCTTTCAAACTCTCTAAACATGAAAAGAAGTCGAGTTCTTCCTTTGTCAGACTCGTTAAAACTTAATGACATCGAATTATGTCAACATGACGCCTCTCAAGCATATGCTATCCCCGTCAAGCTTGTCATCCAAAAATAATCGGGGTACTCGCCAGAAATGGTGGGGAAAAAAGGAACCACAATTATCGTCGTGTCAGTAGTATGTCGTTCTTGAACATGGAACTTGTCTGCATTCGTGTCTGGGTGGGGACATCTCATCTTGTTTTACGCTTGCCTCTGTGGGTTTAGGTTATCCTGTTTGACTTCTCATCTGCTCATTGTCTTGTCACCATGACCCCTGATCATTTGATGTCAAATACTGCCAAGTCCACTGTCGTGCTGCCGATATGTTCAAGAGAAGTGGACCTCTGCAGAATACTCAACCTCCCTCTGATACCTCACACAAAACATTTTGTCCTTCTCTGGCTCATGTCGATGATGTGGGAAACATTATGGCCCACCTTCGATTAAGGTCACTTCCTATCGACTTCAGCCCATTATCCAGGAAGTTGACTTAGAGACTCCCTTCAGGTACCTTGGAGCCTGCATGCCTCAATGGTAGGTTCTTCGTGTTCAACGCGAGATTTTCATCATTGGCCTCCAATCAAATGATTCTACGGGTGTTCAATTTCGGCTCACTGATTTGCATGCCGTGGATTGTACCTATAGTACCTTGAGGACCATTGTCATTATTGGTGGTACCTCTCGCGTCTGTTAACAGTTTTCATCATTGATTGGTAATCAGATGATGTTCCTGCATGTTCAACTTCGACTCCTATATTCGCATGCTTGAACTTGTACTTTTTTTCGAGTCGAGATGGAGTGCAAGACCCTGGATTTTGTTTGTTGAGATCCAGGTTTCATTTTATGGATTATTATAATCAGTATATGACTCATTCACTGGATGGCTGCGACCATGCCTGAGTCTATTCATTGATCCTTGCTGGATGGCTGCACCCATACCTTGGATCCAGATTTTTCTATACTCTTCTATGGATGGCTGCACCCATACCACATACATCATGTACTTGAGCTATCAGTTGTACTTTGTGCAGGTTCTCTGGCGGCCGTGTTTTCAGTCGACCATGTTCTTGTGAAGCATTTCACCCCTCTCTCTCTCGGGCCTCATGCTTTAGGGGGCATCTGTTACACATTATTTTGTCACCGCCCCTGTTACCCCTTCTCCCACACATTGGAGGACCTATCCCGGGACCTGTGAGAAGTGACATAACCTAAAAACACCTGCATTGTATCCCCTTGAGTATGTACTTCATATGCCCTGAAGAAACCTTTTGCAAAATACCCATAAAAATAGCCCTTTTTCCATTGGCGTTGTTCCACAGTGTATCACTCGTGCCAATGGGGGAAATCCTCCAAAGAGGGTGCGCCAGTTGGCGCTCTGTCTCAGAGTCGCACTCACGCCAACCCAGTTGGGTAAAGTTTTTAATAAACCAACTTGCGAAGGTTCTTCCTAACCTACTCATGAACTAATTCTAGTTTGAGTTAGTTCAGTTGGGCTTCGGATCTCCATAGAAGGGAAGTAGTTCTCCACCTCTCATGGAAGCTTCCTAATGATAAGGACAATCCCATGAATCTTGTGGATGATCTTATCTCCTTCTCCTCTCTCTATATAAGCTTGTCCCTTTGCCTTTGACAAGCTGGTTAGTAATTCTACTTTTCAAGCTCCAAACTCTAAGTCCCAAAGTCTGAGAATTGCTAAGCTCATGCTACAACAGGCCTTGTCCATCCCCATAAGGCTACATCTTTAATGAGGAGATCTTTGTCCAAGTAACCAAGGAGAGAGAGGCTTGTTCCCCATGCCCAACAAGCTTTGCAAGGCATGTGTTTCTGATCACCCAGTCAAAGGAGGATTTGATGTCAGAACTTGGTTGTATTCTTCTTTGTTTATCAATGATAATAGACAGCTATCATTATGGTTCCACTCTTAATGTCTTTATCATGATGTTTGAGTTGTATCCTTTCTGACTGATACATACTTGCATTTCTTGGATTTTATGCTTATATTTGTGTTGTTCTTTGCATGTGCAGGTGTCCGTTCACGAGGATCGTGAGGATTGTGACCAGCTGAAGCGAAAGAATGGGAGCTGTTAGAGCTTGAAATTTCACCTCAGGCTGAGAAAGGCAAACCTCAAGGCAACATCAAACCATTTAGCCTCGTAGCTAGCCCTACGGGGCAGGAGAAGGCTCTCTCCGGTCAATCTCAGTAAAATCTTTGATGGATGAGATGACCAATAGGGTAACACTGATTTTAGGCTAGTAAACTGATCAAAAGAGTTGATTTGGGGTTTTTAGGGTTTTTGGTGGCAAATTGAGGAGAGGGCAATTTTGGGTGCGGGGATGGGACACAGTTTCTGCAGGGGGTTCCTTGGGGCGAGGTAGGAGACAGTGTTGATGCCTTTAACTGAAATGGATGGTCAGGAATGAAAGAAAGAGAGCTAAAGAGAGCAAACAATAACTTTGAATTCTCTTTAGACAGTAGAAAACATTGAAATTAAACAAACTTAAAAGCAGAGCATGGCAAGCATGAATTCTTACTTTAACACTTCATTTGTTTAATATGCAGAAGTAAAGAAAGGAAATGAAATCACATAACAAAGCTTACAAGAACATTGAGAAACACACCATCAACACATGAGTCCACAAGAATCCC
>APFE030999328.1:0-56493 GCA_000404065.3 Pinus taeda
TTATACAGAAGCATCAAGAACTACTCAAGCGTTGAGGACAACGCTTTTTGAAGGAGAGGGGCATGTTAGGCCCTATAATACTAGTGTAACCCTTATTGTTATTAGTACAAACCACTTATTATATTGATGTACCCATGTAGTGCCCATATTGTTACTATTGTGCCCCATAGAAGCCCACTATTGTTATTATTGTGCCCTTACATTATTATTGTTATGTAGACTCTAATTATATAATGATCCCTTAGACTCCTATATATAGAAAAGGAGGTCTTTTCATTTGTATCATCCAAGAATTGTTCATTTATGTGATGTAAAGGAGGTTGCCCCCTCGAAGAGGCTGAATTCTAAGGCGTGGATCTCTATTTTCTATCTTTTTGTGAGCTGGTTTCATAACATCTTCCCACGATGCATAGGCTTGCCCGTCAGCCTATATAGACCATGCTCTCTAAATCCAAATGCAATCCCATTGGAGTTAGAGCCTCTAGGCTTGAGTCTTGCCTTCCCATCTTGGATCAAGACCTCAAACCCTTTCTTCTCGATCATCGAGACATAAATCACGCTATATATGAGTCTTGGTACAAATAGTACATCCTGGATCTGCATCACGTGTCCTGTTTCCATCCTGAATGGCACAACTCTTGATTCTCAGATCTCCTTCTGACCCTTGTTGCCCAACACCATGTGCAACTTCGACTCCCATTCAACTAGAGTCTCAAAAACCTCCTGTGAACCTGTCATATGTTTCGATGCGCCACTGTCCACGTACCATCCATCCTCATCGATAGTACCCTGCGAGAAATGAGAGATCATAGCAAAGTCGTCCTCCTCCAATCTCATGGTGAGAGCATTTATCTCAGCAGAAGTGGCAACACCAGCGACTTGCTTCCCTTTCTTCTTCTCGTCATCTACCTTCTTCTTCATCGAACATTTCGAATGACCCATCTTGCCAAAGTTGAAACACTTGACTTTACTCATTACTTACCCTTAATTCGTGCTGCGAGTGCCATGTCATCATCTGAAGCCCCCTTCTTCGGATGAAGATCCTCATCTTGCAACTCTTCTTGAATGAATTCATCCCACAACCTATTCTAGTCTGGCAACTTCTTTTTAGCAACGATCCCCTTGATGAAGGGCTTCCATTCCTTGGTGAACCCTTTGAAAGCAATCCTCACCATATCATTCTCTCAAATAGTCACATCGACAACAACAAGCTCATCTTTGACGTGAGACAATCTCGTCAAATACGAAGTCACTCCTTCACCCTGTATCCTCTTGGTGGACTTCAACTTATCCTCCAATACCAATACCCGATTCTTGTTCTTATTTTGGAACAAATTCCGAAGAGCCATCCACATCTCATGTGCAATGGTCTTCCCAGACAAATGAGGTATTAGGTTATCCTTCACACCATCAACGATGATCAATCTCGCCCTCATATCCAAATCCTCGTACACTTCTAGCTCCTTTGGGTTAGTTGGCTTCTTGATGGCTTTCTCGATGAACTCCCAAATCCTGTTGACCTGCAAGACCAACTTGATCCTTTCCTTCCATGGATTATAGTTGGACAACCTCTCCAACCTGTCCTCATACTGGAGACCAACCTGCAACTTCGACATTGTCACCTACATTGCGACCAACTCCCTCTTAAACTGTACTTCGTTGTGCACAACTTTGATTCACTGACTTCTAAAGTAGCTCAGACATTCTCTGATACTATGTTGAATTTCCACGATCTTGGGTCTAGGATAGAATCTTAGAATCTCTGACGCTACCAAACCAAGAATCTCAACAAGAACTACTTTCCACAACGGAAAATATAAAACAATAAATCAGATATGCACAAGTATACACAATTTTTAACAAAATATTGTACAATAATGTACAACCCAATCTTCGTTATATTAAACCAATCTGAATAATACAATAGTTTATGGAATACAAGATACAATGACAATCATGCTGCAACCTCTATGTCGTATCGTGTCCTGCTGGTGCTTCGCTTCCGTTCTTCTCTATAGCTGCCCCTTAGCCCATCAAAGGACAACACATAGAGTCTCCAGGAGGGCTTCCACCTATCACTATTGCAAGTCACTTCTGCTACAATGACGACACACTAATCCAATCTGCTCTCTAGGCTGGTCAATACCTGAGCTCCAATCTGCGAATCTAGTAGCCTCTTTTGTCCGTCAAAGATCTACACATCAAGCTACAAACTTCACCCAATCACGCAACAACCAGTGTCCTTCTTGTATGCTGCTCTAGGGCTACTTTGGGCTATGAACATGTTGCCCTCAAACAAACCAATGATGCCCAATACACCCACTGCAAGATTTGCTCCTAGGAGGGACTTTCAATCATCATGAAAATTCCTCCAAATGGCTCCCACAGGGTTCTAGATAAACTGATCCAATAACACGGATCCAACACCTACAAGATGCACCAAAACACATACCTTCAACTCACTGTTTAAGGTTTCCTCCTTTGCTATCAACCTCGACCTGGTTAGGGCAAAACCACAATCACTTTCCAGCCGTTAATTTCACTGTCCTTCCTTGAGGGGTTGTAGTAGTTTGCTGCAAGTCTAGTTTGTTCTAGCCCTCAAACAATCCTCGACCCTCCTTCAATTCACTTCGACAACCTCAAATTTCCTCCACAGGTATGCGGCTGCTTGTTCTAAGGACAATCCACCCTTAAATGAACCCTTAAACAATCCTGTTCTTGACATCTACCCCTCGACCCTCCTATTCTGCAATTCAGTTACTAATAGAAGCCCTAACAACCTTCTTTCCCATGCTAGTTTCCTTCCTTATGCCTACGGCCAAGACAAATTCCTCTTTCTCCTTCAATGAGCTGCTTCTTGTGATGTGTTGCTCACTTTGGATGTAAGAACTGGCACTAACATCACTTGGTATTTATATCATTCACAAGGGCTTCCTCAAACGTCCAACTAGGGCTTGACAAGCTATCACATGGCTTATTAACATCAAGCCGACCTAGACTTTTCTTGTGCAAACCCATTTTTTATCTTCAAAAATTCATAACTCCATTTCTACACTCGAAATCAGATGATTTTCGTTGCGTCGGATTCATCTTGACGAGAGCTATCATCCTCATCCATCACATGTTGAAATGTGTCCATGGTTTTGGCCCAAATCACGATGGGTGCAAAACCCCAACTGTGGGTTCCAAGCCCACAAGTGACTTGTGGTGCTCCACCCTCCAAACCCTGAACCCTAGGGCTTGAGTTGTTGAAGAAAATGTAACTAGGTTCGGTATTTATACATGTAATTTTGATCTTTGTACTTGTCAAAAAAATAAATATTATTTTTGTAAATTATAAGAATGAGTTTCTTGCTCATTTCATAGGTCTAGGAAAGTCAAAGAGTCAAAGACATGTGTAAGGAGCTCTTCTTGAGCCTTCATGTAATGTATATGGGTCAACCACATGTATAAGAACAACCCTCCAAGACTAGCACGATCCTCTTAAAGACAAGCAAGCAAAACGATGAAAAAGCACGGTCAAGTCGGCCAACAAAAGAAGTAAATGGAGTCATGTTGACTTACAAGATGAGACACATCGGTTCATAGGTCCATGTCGGCTTGAATACATGGTCAAACACTTATAAATTGGCAACTAATGTCACCGCAAAAGTACAGAACACAATCTCGCAATTCTCTAAGGAAGCTCGAATGAAACCAGGGTCTGCAACCTCGCATGATTTGAACAAGTATACTCTCGGATGACTACAGCCAGAATACTATATCGTTACCTCGTAGGAAATCTCAGTCATCTCCTGAGTATATGTTTCGGTGCATTGCTAATACTCCTTGAAGGAAAGAAATGATACAAGTCTCAACGCTATGACAATGCATTCACAAGTGACTACACTCTCGGCATGAAGGATCTATGTAGAAACTTAGTCTCAGCTTATATATATAATAGACTCAGTCACTATCTTGATGCTTTCATCTAGAGGGCGGATTGTGGGTTGTTGCATAATCCTGACATCAAGCCTCTCCTCATATTCTTGTTCTTCAATTATTTCTTGATTCATGATGTAAGAACAAGGAGATTTTTCTTCATTGTTCTCTACCTCTGACTCGTCATCTTCTTTATCTATATGAGTAAAAGTATCTTCTTTCAATTCCACCACATTGACCTCAATGAGATGGGACTTTTCACTACCGTTCTCCTGTTGAGGTGACACATTCAACTTTTTTGTAAGGTTTTCTGTTATTGATTTCTTTACGACCTTGAAGGTAAATGAGCCATTCCTCGCCTTGAGATATTATTCTTCCTTCAAAGATATTTGAGATATGTTCTTTCCTTCAATGTGAGGGAGATCACTTTGATTCCTCTGATGATGATGAAGTACTCTTCTTAAGATGTAGAATGTGAGAGACTTCTTAAGATGCTTCAAATGTGTAGAGTCCTTCTTGATGCTCTTCTTGTATTTGGCCCTTATGTATCCTTCTTCAATTGAGTGATCTTCAAGCTGCCTCTTCTTGTCACCTTAGCTTTGATTCCATGTTGAGAAATCTAGGGCAGCTAGATTAGATGTGATTTCTCTTAACTTGATAACTGCTTGTGATGTTCTTTAACTTCAAGTTGTAGAATTTATAATTAACTTCTTCTTCTCTTGATTATTATAGTGTTCACATCATCAAACGACTACCAAAAACATGAAGATCAATAAAACATGTGGACACAAGATATAGTTTGTTAGCCACGGCCAAAAATTCTCCTAGAGAAGAAAACCACAAGTAATTCCTCTCTTCTTATAGAATCTTCAAATGATGAATTCCAAGACCTTTTGGACCCAAGACAGAGACCCCTCCAAGGCCATGTCAACCTACTCCTTAATGAGCTTATTCCTCATAAAGTCAACCCAAGTCAACCTGCTTCAAAACCGCCGCAACTTCACTTTTGACCTTAAGTTCAGACTTGCAACTTCTTTTCTACAATTTTCAGCCTTATTGCAAAAACTCTAATTCTCCCCTGTGGATGAAAAGATTGTAAAATAGGTCTTCTTCTTCCTTTGCTTAGGGTGCTTCTTTCGCCTTGGAAATTCAGCGTCCAAACTTGATCTTTTGATACCAAACTTCGGCTCTTTTAGATGACTGCAATTTGCTCCTTGCTGCAACAAAGTTTGCCCTAATTTCTTCGCATGTGTGAGATAATGTGGCCCAAAAATCATACTTCAAAACTCCAATCTCTCTTTCTTGAACTTCGCTTGCCCTTTAGACTTCTTTCTCCTTATGATCAAACTTCTTTCTCTTGCTTGATTGAATGTCTTAGATGTCTTCTTCAAATGGGGTTTATAGCACTTATATATACCCTTTTTGTGAGGTTCAAATAGCCCTTAATAAGGCCAACTTCATCTCTTGTAGGCCGACTTGGTCTTGGAGGGATTATTTATACAATATTGACTCAAATAAATTCTTTTGACTTGATACAAAATGGCCAATAAAGTCTATTACATATAACAATGACTCTATTGACTCATAGATTTTATGACAAAGCCCTAGAAGCACACAATGGGTGCTCGACCTATAAATAAAATGACCTTGAGCATGAAACCCATGCTATAAAATAATAATAAAAGTTTTCTCTCTTTACATCAAATACATAAAATCAAAGTACATAAGACATTTTGAAGACCGAACCTAATTACATATTTCAACAGGTCTCACACCTTGAGACATGGGAGGGCTAGTACCATGTTATGAATATAATTCATAATTCATAATAAATGTAAGTATAAATATAATAATAATAAACGACAATCAATTAACTAATGATTAGTTAGTTAGTAATGAAGAGGCATGTCTTAGAGACATGGCCATTCGTGAAAAGGCACATGCCTAGGGTATATAAGCGGGCACTCATTCTCATTTGTAATCATCATACATCAATTCTTTATACAATATACAATTTACAATTACTATCCTACGATGGATGTCTTTGTCTACAAAGTATTTTTAATATTTCCGTTGCATATACGACTTTTGGTCGTTACATTGGTATCAAAGCAGTTCAATTCTCTGGCCACTCCACTGCTGCATAGAGCCACGCTCTTCGATCCAGGTCCTTGGCCGTAAAAAATCGTCAACATCTTTGTCGTTGAAGTGTTTCGCTACCAGAGTTTGGAGCTTTTCCATTCTCTCATCAGGCCTTTGGCCATTAAAAAAAAAAAAGAACAAGTACATTAAAAAAAAAAAAATTATATATTTAAAGATATATATTTAAAAAAAATCTATTAGAAAAAAAATAAAAAAAGGGGTAAAAGGAATTTAAAAAAAGGGCTATAAAAAAAATAATATATATATATATATATCTAAAAGAAGAAAAGGAAATAAAGGTCAAAGTGTATGACGTCTGCCTTCCACCTAAATCATTAACCATCGACCCAAACAACCGTCGCAACTTGTGTTGTATCTGGCCTCAGTACTGCCGCAAATTCTAAATCACTGTTGCTGGTCTAAGACTGGCTAGTCGCATTCACGACAACATCTATCTAGCATTTTCCTTCAAATTATTCTAGGCTTTTGCCTATTTGAAGAGAAGAGAGATCAAGGTCCTATTTAGATATTGAATAAAACTGTTTTGTATTTCGGCCAGGGGTTCGCGTAGTTTAAGGTATGTGCGCGGAGTAATCCCGTGTCTCAGCTGGACTTGTTTCCAATCCTAACAATTTAATCATATCCAACTTCTTTTGAAATCTAAATATGCTGCCTCGGTTTTCATTTTGGGTCTTGTAAGCAATGTATGTTAAAAATCTGGAGAGTGGAGTATTGTCTAAGAGTTAGTTTTGTTCGTTTTCCTCGTTTTGCAATCGGTCCCCTTCCTGTCACTGTTCCCTGCAACAAAATAAAAAAAGGGTCAGCGTCCTTGTAGCATTGTCCGACCTCCGCTGCCAACCCTCAACAGAATATCGTGCCTCATATTTTGTCCTGCCAAACTTCGGTCAACATTGCCCTGTCCGACCTCGTTCAATGCTTGCCCTTGTCTTCTGCTGTGCTGTCGACTTCTCCAATCGATATCCCTTGCATGTTTTTCACTTGGCTCATATGTTGTTTCAAAAAGTCATATTATTCCAAATACACAAACCTTCCACGTTTTTTTTTTTTCATAGGCATTAATTATATCATTAATTATTATTAATGGTATAATTAATTAGTACATAAGCGGTATAACATATTGTATAGTTATAAATACAAAACAAAACTATATAACTCTATAATTAATTATTTAAAAAATAAATAATATTATTTCAAAAAAACAAAGGGGAGTATATATATATATATATAAAATTAATTTAATTTAGTTAATTAAAATCAATTAATTAGTTAAATTATTGAAAAAAAATGTTATTCAAAGATTAAAAAAAAAGAGAGATCGAAAGGAAGTTACAAAAAAAAAGGATTCTAATTTGGAAATGAAGGACAAACGATTTTCCTATAAAGGTTTTTTTTAGTTACTTAGTCAACCTTGGTTTAAGAATTTGGGTACATTCATGTCAAACATAGAGAAACAAGTTTTGACATTTCCTTATAAGGGGAAGATGGTCATATTTCGAGACATAACAAGTAAATCAAAATCAATAACATCTTCAGTAGAAGACTTCAAGGATGTCTCAGACTTGATGTTTCAAGATAACAAAAAAAAGAAGCAAAAAGAGCTTGAAGAAGCCGTATGCAATAAAGATAAAGAAATTTCACGCCTTAGAGATCACATTGAAAAACTACTTGAACAAGTCAAGAAAGCCAAAGCCACAAAGAAGGAACTCAAGAAGCATTTATTAGAAAAAGAAGAAGAAAATTTACGTTTTAAGAACCTTAATCAAACATTATTAGAACAAATCAAAAGTTCAAAAGATGAAGTTACTAGGAATAAAGTCAACAATTCAGAAAAGGATGAACTTGTAAGTTTAAGGAATCATAACCAAACACTACTTACGCAAATAAAAAAACTTAAAAATGACAAGAAACAGCGAAATAAAAAGCTAGAACAACTTCAAGGTGAAATATTGAAGTCGTCAGTGGTTTCAGTCCAAGTTGAAGATAAGGGAATAAATACTGATCCGGTCAATATCACAAGGAAGAAGAGGAATCTAGAGAAGTTAAAACATACGCAAATGCTGCAATCCAAACAATGGACATTCCAAATGATGATTCAATTGCCAACTTAACAACAACGCTTGAAGAAAATTAGGAATCAACCACTAATATGATAAAGGAAAGCCAAACCAAAGGAGCTATGTATCAACATCCAAATCACAAGAGCAGAGTTTCCAATCAAGTTGCGTACTAGTATTGCTCAGAAAATAAACGACAAAATTATGTTCCCAAGGATATTGAAGTTTGCAAAATGCAGTGCTATGATAACTATTCATCACAAAATTTGATTCCACAGAAGATCAATCTAGGATGGTCTGTTCCCTTCTAAGTGCGACAATTTTGTTTGTCACTGAGAGGATCATATCAACTAGTATCAACGAAGATGACAATGCCGAGACGAGAAGACATTCAAAACGGAAAAAGAGATCAAGTCTTTCATCAGTAAGCTTTGAGGACAAAGCTTTTTGAAGGGGAAGGCTATGTTATGAATATAATTCATAATAAAATAATAAATGTAAATATAAATATAATAATAATAAACGATAATTAATTAACTAATGATTAGTTAGTTAGTAATGAAGAGGCATGTCTTAGAGACATGGCCATTCATGAAAGGGCACCTGCCTAGGGTATATAAGCAGGCCCTCATTCTCATTTGTAATCATCTTACATCAATTCTTTATACAATATGCAATTTACAATTACTATCCTACGATGGATGTCTTTGTCTACGAAGTATTTTTAATATTTCTGCTGCGTATATGACTTTTGGTAATTACATACCACCTTGAAAGCCCCCAACGTTGGAGTAGAGACATACATTTTGATCCCCTGGAGACCCATGAGACCACATTTGTGCCCCAAAATGATAATTGGGGTCCATAGGGGAGCATTGGCAGAGACCTAAGGGCCAACCCTTAGGAGTTGATTTTAGAGGGATTCTACTCACATCTTGGCACCAAGAAGCCTCAACACTAGCCTTGGAAGGCTCACGCATGCATGGCATCATCTCTCTCTCATCTATGGCTCACACCTGTGGGATAGATTTATGTTTTATCATTGGCTACTAGGTTGGCTTGTAGCCTAGTTTGTTATTAGAACATTATTTTATGTTTTTTAGGGGCATTATACTAAAATTAGAACTTGAATTCCTCATATAAGTAGAGGAATCATTCATTCTCGTAAATTATCATCAGATCACTTGGATTTTCGACCTTCTTGAGCAATTCAACTGCTTTTCTTGTGGAGGATTTAGAATTTATGAATGCATTTTGGCATTTGGAGCTAAATCATTTGTCTTTGGTGCTATTCTTTGGATCAATAGATGGAATCTTTTGCATGCTATCTTGCAAGTATACCTATTGTTGAATATGTTTTCTTTCTACGTGTCTAATGTATGGAATAATGTTGAATATATGTTTTACTATTGTGCCCTAATCTGTTGAAAATCTATTGAAGGCTATCTAGATGATCTATTGCATGCATTAGTCATCTTGAACAAGCAATGATCATCTAGAACAATGACATTTATTTATAGATGAAAGACCAAATTTAATAATGAGTAAGCTTTTCTTATATAATCTTAACAATAATTCACGAATCTTAGAATTAAAGCTATATTCCAGTGCTGTACAGCTGCAGTAAAATAATGTTTTTGTTGGCTGATCATTCTAGAAAAGATAATGCTTTACTTGAACCTTAAACTTCTTTTGAGAATGCTAAAATCTATTTAGTTTCAGCTTTCTCCTTTGCTTCATAGCATGATTAAGGAATGATTACATAGTTTCATGACATGATGGGATAATAGTTACAATTTTTTTTACTTTTCTGGGTTCAAAACATATTTGGGAGCAGTCTGTCTTTAAAGTTCTAATATTTTTCTTTATATTTAGTGTGGATGAACTACAGGCAATTTTGACAGACAAAGAAGCCTACAATAAGGTCCTGCATTCAACAGGCGAAGTGAAGCATCTTGTCTCTGTAAATATTCTCACCTATATGTCCTTGAAATATGTGTAAATTTTTTAATCAAAATATGCCTGCATCTATGATCTGCATTGATAGGTGAATGATGTCATTGAAAATTGAATACCTTTTCAATTGAGCATGTTTTCTGCAAAGTAAAATGGTAAAATTCAAGATAGATACTAGCTTGAGAAAGTAGAAAAAGTTTTACTTCTGGATGACAGGAACAAAAACAACAAATCAGGCAATATCCAACCAGCAGGGAAAATCTTCTTGGTGTGCTCTGTTCTATAAAATTTTCATAATCTTTGCTAGTTTCTTGAATACTTATCACTTTTTCATCTGTTTTCTGGAGGCCTTTGTGCAGCAACCTTTTCGTCTTTCTGTATTTGCCATAGTCTTTATTTGTGTGTGGCTTACCCTCCTTTTCATAAATCTTTTATTGTTTTGTTTGTTTTAAAAACTATAATCCAAAAGAACAAATCAACCTTAGTTGGCTAAGAGATAATACCCATGGACATGCCAATGCTACTGATAGATCTTTGTTATTCTCTTCAAATTTACGAGGGTACGGACTTTCTCTATGATAGATTTAGGTATATTATAATGATTATAGCTTTTCTTAAATGTTCCTATTGTCAGGAGCAAGGTTTCAGGGAATCCACTATAGGTAAAACCTCTCAACTCTAGGCCTTGAGCTAACACATCAGACCAAAGGGGCTCATCCCTTAGTTTCATTAGATATTTGTTAATCATGGCATCACTGGAGTGTTGCTAAAAATATCTTCAAAGGAGTAGAAAAGCGGAATGAGCAGAGCTTCAAGTGCACATCACCATGAATGTCTCTCCATTGGGCAGCTTTATCCTGTATGCATGACATAATATATTGAGTGCGAATGCAGAAGAATAAAAGAAGCTAAGTTGCACGGGAACGGATACGGATACAAGGTTTGAAACGGATACGACAAATTTTCAAAAAATCTGGATATGATACGGCAGGAAATGGTGCACACACACACACACACATATAAGAATTCCATATTACCATTCATCTTTTAGAACCTAGATTATATCTAAAAGTACATAATCAGTTACCATCTAAGTCACCTGACACGGGGATTCGAGATTCGTAGGATTCGGGATTCGTGGTGTCGGATTCGGACACGTTGACCCCCCGGAACAGGGCACATAGGATTCATTATATATTATTTGATATATATATTATATATATATTAAAAATGAGATATTTCTTACACAATTTTAATTAATGATACAAATTTATTGATTTCAAACATAGATCTTCATCTATAGCTATTAGCATGCATAGTACATACAAATTCAAATAAATTTCAGTGGTACTGGTCACATAAATGATAAATCTATTAAAAATTTAAATCATGATTCATAATTCATAACTGAAAGACAACTTACAACTACAAGATAGTAAGATAAACACATTGACAACTGTAGTTTTCTCATTAAGTCATCAAATGAAAATGTGTTACATAGGTAGTGCTGGTGCAATGCCAATGGCACATAGAAATAGAAAATATAAAACAACTACAGGTATACAAGCCTCAAGGCATCAATCAACATCAGAATCAACATCACTGTCCTCATCATCATGGTCCCCACTGCTTTCCTCTGCATCCTCCTCCTCCCCTGTATCCATAGTCGCCTCTGCATCTGCTGGTGTGGAGGTTGACCCCTCTAAGTCATCAAATCTGACAGGTTGTAGCACTGGATCATTGAGATCCAGACCCATATCATTAGGAAAGACATCCCACATCTTTGTCTTTCCCCTCAACCACTCTTCCCTCCACCTGTAAATAAGACGAAGGTTGGTGTGCACATACACCATTGTCTCTGCCCTGGACTGCTCAAGCCTGCTCTTCTTCACACTATACAAATTCCTATATGTGCTCCAATTCCTCTCGCAACAAGAGGATGAAGTCACCTGAGAGAGGAGCCTCATGGCTAACTGCTGAAGAGGAGGGCTTGTTGCCCCATGATTTGCCCACCAAGAATAGGGCTTCTTAGCCCCCTGGTCTCTAATCACATCATAACCTCCAAATCGACCACTGCCAGTGGAAAACTCTGCAAAGGCATCCTCCACCTCAGCAAGCAATGCACTATCCTGATAAATCCGCCTGAATGCCTCTTTCCTCCCCTGTGAAATTTCACCATCCATGTGAGGAGGGAATCTGTGGGAAGGTCCACCATTCAGCCACTCATGGCTGTAGTATTTGGGGTTCAATGAGTGAGCCAAACAATGTAAAGGTGTACAAGTCTTGTCCCATCTACTGACAAGAATATCATGTATGGTATCACAGAAGGCCTGCTCTTCTTCACACTATACAAATTCCCATATGTGCTCCAATTCCTCTCGCAACAAGAGG
Organism: Pinus taeda; assembly: GCA_000404065.3. Lineage (NCBI taxonomy): Eukaryota > Viridiplantae > Streptophyta > Pinopsida > Pinales > Pinaceae > Pinus > Pinus taeda. The sequence goes on from APFE030999328.1 coordinate 12,486, forward strand.
ATGAAGTCACTTGAGAGAGGAGCCTCATGGCTAACTGCTGAAGAGGAGGGCTTGTTGCCCCATGATTTGCCCACCAAGAATAGGGCTTCTTATCCCCTTGGTCTCCAATCACATCATAACCTCCAAATCGACCACTGCTAGTGGAAAACTCTGCAAAGGCATCCTCCACCTCAACAAGCAATGCACTATCTTGATAAATCCGCCTGAATGCCTCTTTCCTCCCCTGTGAAATTTCACCATCCATGTGAGGAGGGAATCTGCGGGGAGGTCCACCATTCAGCCACTCATGGCTGTAGTATTTGGGGTTCAATGAGTGAGCCAAACAATGTAAAGGTGTACAATTCTTGTCCCATCTACTGACAAGAATATCATGTATGGTATCACAGAAGGCCTGCTCTTCTTCACACTATACAAATTCCCATATGTGCTCCAATTCCTCTCGCAACAAGAGGATGAAGTCACCTGAGAGAGGAGCCTCGTGGCTAACTGCCAAAGAGGAGGGCTTGTTGCCCCATGATTTGCCCACCAAGAATAGGGCTTCTTATCCCCCTGGTCTCTAATCACATCATAACCTCCAAATCGACCACTGCCAGTGGAAAACTTTGCAAAGGCATCCTCCACCTCAGCAAGCAATGCACTATCCTGATAAATCCGCTTGAATGCCTCTTTCCTCCCCTGTGAAATTTCACCATCCATGTGAGGAGGGAATCTGCGGGAAGGTCCACCATTCAGCCACTCATGGCTGTAGTATTTGGGGTTCAATGAGTGAGCCAAAAAATGTAAAGGTGTACAATTCTTGTCCATCTACTGACAAGAATATCATGTATGGTATCACAGAAGGCCTCTGGTGATGTCTCATACTCGTGGCACTCACTCTGTAGAATAATGCTCCTCACAGGCTCAATCATGGAATCCCATCCCTCATAAACCTCTCCTAGGATGGGTTTGTCTGTATCTGCAACTCGAAGCAAATAAATGATAGGGTCCATGATTTGAATAATTAGATCTACCCTCTCCCACCAAGCATCATCTAGCACTGTGTCCTTCACTCATTTAGAGGCTACCTGATCTGTCTTTCTCCAAAAAGACCAAAACTCAGAAATAACCATGGACCCAAGAGCGGTCTTGACCTCACTCAACCTCTTCAACATCATGAATGAAGATGCAAATCGTGTATCAGCAATCTTCAACAATGATAGATTGCTGTACTCCTTGTAGATAGTGAGGGCATTTGTATGATTTTGCACAAAGTTACGGATATGTATTGCATCCTCAATAATGCTTCCAATCCAAAGCACATCAGAATCAATGGATTTTAGTGCTAAGTTCAATGAATGGACAATGCAAGGTGTCCAAAACACTTGTGGATATTTAGCTTCCATAATCATGCCAGCAGCCTTGCAAACAGGTGCATTATCTGTAATGATTTGCACACAAGAATCAACACCTACATCTTCAACAACTTTAATAAATAACTCACCCATAAATTGTGCATCCTTGTATTCGCCAAGTGTATCCACTGCTCTCATGAAAATTGGACCATTCAAGGAAGACACCATGAAGTTGATGATTGGATGTCGTGTTGGATCTGTCCATCCATCAGAAACAATGCTAACCCCAAATGTTGGCCATGATGCCACAATAGGCTCAAGCATCTTTTGCACCTCTTTTTTTGCCTTCGTCAACAATGTGGTTCTCAGCTTCTCTGACCCAGGAAGCACATACCCTGTTGGAGCCCCTTGAGTTAGAGCTCGGCACATCTCAACAAATAAAGGTGAACGTGCAACATTAAATGATATGAAGTTTTGATAGAAGAAGGCAATGGTGAGATCAAGCTCTTCCCGTCTCTCTTTTTGGAAAATCTTGTCCATTGGACCAAGTGCTCTTCTTTTTGAAGCTTGTCCCCCAGTAGAAATAGAACTCTCAAATAGAAATTTGGTGGTCGCTTTCCTCAAAAATGGAAGGGGGTCTTCATTCTTGGGTTCTTTTATTTTGAAGCCAGTGCCACATGTTCCATACCAACATTGGCCTCATTTTCCAATTCTTTTCTCTTTTGTGAAGTAATAACTCTACAAGATCCAATCCCACAACCGGGTATAGCCAACAAATGTGATTTCGCACGATAATATGTGCTTTTGAAAGAAATGTTACAAAAGTTGCATTTCCATTGCACATTGCCTCCTCCCTTTCCCTTGTTGTTTGGCCCATCCTCTCTTGTGACATATTTCCATAATGGATATTTATCATTGTCTTTAAGTCCTCTTCCCTCAACATTACTTGCAGCAGACTCTAATGATATTGGGGGAGGAAGGGCATCTTTACCCATGACATTCTTGCCCTTCCTTTGCCCCCTAACTGCTGCCTTTGATTGAGCCATGAACACTGTTACGGACCACGACGTTACCTCAACGACAACCTGTAAAAAAAATGAACAAACTGCTGTCAAAAATTAAAAAATGCAAAAAAAATTAAAAAATGAACAAGCTGCTGTAAAAAAATTGTAAACTGTGCATAGGGTCAAGTTAGTAAGGTTTTAAATTTTAATCATTGGGTAGTGGGTACTGAGTCCTCTCTCAAGAATACCTTCAATTTCACACCAAATTCTGAGTTTTCTTGTGATGGTCTTTGTGATGTTTCTTCAAGCAGTTTGTGGGTGGATGGTTGTAAAATTTAAATGTGTTTTAATTTTTAAATTTTAATAAATCTCAGGGTATACAAAGATACATAATGCCAAGATTATGTTCCAATCATAATTTAATAAGCAACAGGATGGTTTGGTTTGAAGTCCACGCCTTCGGTACAGTTTATTGACATTTATTTTCTAAGATTTAGATCATGATTCATATATTAATGTAAGCATTGCAAGTTGCAACATAAGCAGCTGGAATAAGTCCAAAGAATGTTGCAATGAAGAATATATAATATGGCACATCTACGATTGACTCAAAGGGATATCTTTCTCTCATTGTTCACGGTGTTGGTTATCCAAACAAGTATTCTGAGTTCTCGCTAGTTTGACATTTAGAACATGATAATTATTATCTGTGTAGTGTCTGCCAGAAGACCATGCATGTCTTTGTATTACATTAAAAACTATACTTCCCTGATTGGTAGATTTTTAAACCATGTAAGTTGCAACTACTCTTTTCTTCAAGGGTTTAATATCAGGGTTTAGATATTCAGTATTCACACAAACAAGGTCTTTCAGACCTATTATTTAATAACTGTTACTTTCACTGAGTTAATCATGATCCTCTGTTCTAAATATATCTTTAAATTTTCTATATTTTATAATAAATTTTTGTCCCTGCCTACCCATCCCCTCAAAACTTGGGGCTATCTTCCAGTTGTGCGGCTGTGCCTAAAACCTGCCCCTTCATCGCCCCATTCCTATAACTCAATGGAACATAGCCTTCCTGTTCCAAGTGTTGGGGCTATGCAGCCCAATGTGGAAAAAGTCGAAGTCGGGATTAAATCGGCAAGGGTCCAAAAGTTGAAAAAGTTGTTAAAGTCGGGAGTTTTTCGAAAAAGTCGGCAAAATTAAAAAAAAAATACAAAAATATTCCTTTTTTAAAAAATCCGGACTTTTTCAATAAAATCCCGATTTTTTCAATAAAATCTCGATTTTTTCAAACAAAAAAAAATCATTAAAAAAATACCACGATTTTTTGGAAAAAGTCCCGATTTAATCCCGACTTTTTGGACTGGGAAAAAATCGGCAAAAAATCGGCCGATTTAATCAGCCAGCCAAAAAAATCGAAAAATCGGGATTTAATCCTGATTTTTTCCCGACTTTTTCCACACTGATGCAGCCTTACTTGTTTCTTGCCTAGAGAATAAAAATTGGGCTGATTGTCATACTTTTATCTCGAATGTGATGATTGCTACCCTTCTTGATTGTGCCATAATTTGCAAATACTTCATTGTCCATCAGTACAGTTGCTTTGAGGCAAAGAAATTCAAGGAGAAGGCACTGTTATGTTACATCAGGATTCAGAATATGTACTGCTCACCATCTAGAAAAGATGCCATTATAATTCTCAGCAGAGAAAGTATTAAGTTTGACACCAAGTTTTGTGTTAAATGGGCTACTAATAACTATAAATAATTATCCAAAATTTGTTAACTTTTTTATTTGTGATAAAAATGTCTACTGTAACTTCAATGATGTTTTGAAGAAGCAGAAACCTGGCAGGATGTCACTGTTATTGGGGTTGTGACAGTTTTAGAAAAGCCAGATAGCTTTAAGATTGACTGTTTATCGACAGATTTTTGAAGAAAACTTTTCTCAGTCAACAAGGAAGAGGTCACGCTCAACTGACTTCACTAAAGAAGCCTCAGGAGCCTTGAGCAAGAATATGGCATTTCAGGTTAAGGAAGTTGTCCATGTTACATTGCTTGATTCCCGTGCCTTGGTAATGGATGCAAAGTTGCTAGTCATAGATTAAAATTTAAAAATGACTCATATGTAAATCAGTTAGGGTTATGGTAGAGCGTGACACTCATGCTCAGAAACGAAGGCAAACACCCGCGGGCCGCAAGGCATGAACGAACTTACCTGGAGGGCCGAGGCTGGTAGCTGTAGTGATGGCTCAGGTTTGGTGCACCGACGACCGTGCGTTTGCTCTCTCTCTTAGCGCGCAGCTCTGCTCTCAGTGCTCATTGCTCACATAAAGTTATAAACTGTAAATACGCCCGCAAACCCCCGCCTTTTAACCCGTGCAGTCTAACAGGACTCGTTAATCAAAAAAACTAGACACGATTCGGATTTTAACAGGACTCATTTCAAAAAAACTAGACACGATTCGGATTTTCGTGACACGACGTGTCATCCGAAAAGGACACGAATCCGTACCGAATCGTGTCGGATTCGATGGATTCGGGATTCGTGCCCCCTTTAGAGGGAATCCGATATCTTAGATTACAGAGCTTTGAACAAGAAGACCCTGAAAAATGGATATCCTATCCCGCGCATTGATGAGTTGATGGATGAGCTGAAGGGGGCGAAGTACTTCACCAAGATAGATTGGCCTACACCCAGGAATGTGACAGAATTGAAGGGATTCTTGGGCATTGCACTTATTACAAGAGGTTCATGAGAGGATTTTCCTAGCTAGCAGCCCCCCTCACGAACTTAACCAAGAAGCGGGCGTTTAGATGGATGCACAGGAGGCTTTTGAGAACCTCAAGGAGGTAATGAGCAATTTCCCTATGTTGGCTTTTCCAGACTTCACTCAACCCTTTGCCTTGGAGTGTGATGCATCTGGAGAGGGCCTTGGAGTAGTTTTGATACAGGGGGGAAACCCAATCTCATTTGACAACCGAAAGATGCAAGTACATGAGAGGTTGTATTCCATATATGATAAGGAGATGCTAGCCATTATGCATGCACTAGCCAGGTTTCGACAGTACTTAGTGGGCAACAGGTTTAAGGTGAAGATTGACCATAATAGTCTCAAATTTTTCTTGGAGCAGAGAGAGCTAAATGAGAGGTAACAGAAGTGGGTTAGCAAGATCCAGGGATATGATTTTGACATAGAGTATGTCAAGGGAAAACAGAACGTGGTTGCGGATGCGTTATCTAGGAGGCCCGCTACACTTTCCCTCATGAGCATTTCTCTAGACTGGAGGGTGCAGTTACTAGTTGAGTCTTACAAGAATCAACATGTATGTGAGGTCTTGGATGGCACAGAAAGAGATGACAAATACATGGTGGTGAACAATGTGATCTACTACAAAGACAAGATTTATTTAGTACCGGGCTCCCAATTGTGGGAGAAGGTCAAGCAGGCTGCACATGATTCTCCTCTCGCAGGGTGTTAGGGGTTTCTTAAGATATATAGGACCATCAGGGAGCGTTTCACCTAGAAGGGCCTCAAGGAGGATGTTTTGAGGCATTTTCAGGAGTGTGACACTTGTTAGAGGAACAAGGGGGAGCAGACACACCTAGCTGGGTTATTACAACCCCTTCTTATTCTTGAGAGGAAATGGGAGAGCATGTCTATAAAATTCATTACAAGGTTGCTGACAGTTCAGGGCGACATTGCATTTATGAAATTATGTGGTGTTTGACAGATTAACTAAATTCCCCCATTTATTCGCCGTACTAGCTCGGTATTCAGCTTCATAGGTGGCCAAGTTGATTTTCAGAGAGGTGTTTAGACCACATGGTCTCCCGAAGACCATAGTTAGTAACAAAGAGCACGTTCATGGGTGGATTTTGGCAAGAACTATTTCGCTGGGTGGGGATAGAACTCACACCTAGTACCATCTACCATCCACAGACAGATGGCCAAACCAAGATTGTTAATAAGTGGTTGGAGGGCTACTTGCGCAGTTATGTGACCAAGCAACAATGTGTGTGGGTGAAGTGGCTACATCTTGGAGAGTACTACTACAACACCATGTCTATAGGTATGTCTCCATTTCGTGCCTTTTATGGTTATGACACACTGACTTTAGCTGAAATGGTTTTTGGAGACAGCAGGGCCCTAGGGGCCAAAGACTGGATATAGGAGAGTTAATATATCCTTAGGGCTCTCAAGGATAACCTGGAAACAACCTAGAACCAACAAAAGCTAAATGCGGATAGGGGTAGAGTAGAGAGGCGCTTTGAGGTTGGGGACTTAGTCTTTTTGAGACTCCAACCATACAGGCAGTCCGCTCTTAAGCAAAAGGGAGCAGAAAAGCCAAAGTCGTGCTTTTGTGGGCCATACAAGGTGACCAGGTGAGTTGGGGAGGTAGTGTATGAGCTAGAGATCCCACCCGAGAGCAAGGGACACAATGTATTCCATGTCTCTTGCTTGAAAAAGGCTTTGGGACAACAGGTTACAGCAGTCGCAGAGTTGCCATCGATGGATGATGAGGGGCACTTGATCCTAGTTCCAAAGGCTATCTTGGAGGTGACAAAGAGGAAACTTTGGAGTAGGGTCATTAAGGAGTTTCTTGTTCGGTGGAAGGATCTACTTGAGGAGGATACCACATGGGAGGGAGAGAAAATATTATAGCTCTCACCATTACAGTGGCTTGATGACAAGTAACATTTAGGAGGGGAGGATTATAATATTCCCTCTAATTAAAAATTTGCTAAATGCATTCTACAATTTTGCAATTTTGGGTGGAGGACAATTTTTGGATACAAACTTAGGAAAATTGGGTAAGAGTTAATTAATTTAATTTTATGTGAAAGAGAAGTCTCCAAACATTAGACAAAGAGAAAATTAATTGCATAGTGGACTGTGGGGACCACTCCAAGAGGAAATTCGCTCTCCTTGAGGGAAGTCGAATTGGAGGGAAGGAAGAGAGATGAAAGGAGGTCGAATTGTGGAGCCCACAAGGAGAGGAGGAAAGTAGCAAGTATAAATACGAGAAGAGGACTCCATTTTGCAGACTTTTTTGCCAAACTAAAAAGTTAACCTTTGTTCACTTGAGCTACCTAGCCAAGTCAACAAGTGTTGCAGAGCACAAGGGAATTTCCAAGCGAGAATTTCCAACTTGTCTTTGGTGAACCTTGAGTGTCACCCTAGGAGAGACATTGGCATAATCTACAATTGCTCTAGGAGCTGATTTCAGGGATATTTGACCAGCTTGGGCATGCAAACTGGGCACATAATAGGGAGGTTGAATCGCTTGATGGAGCAGCTACTTTGCATGCTCAGTTCTGAGAAATTTGAGGTGTCTTTCTTGGGAATTTTGCTGGATAATACAGATTTTTTGCAGGGGAGAATCTAAGGGAAATTTGCAAGCCAAATTTCTGAAGACAGGGAATGTGCAAAGTGTCAATAACTGGGCTTGTGCAGGCATTGTGGGCTAAGTTGTTGTGGAGTAGAGGCTGAGTAATTTTGGAGTTGCATTCAATTAGATTTCAGAGGAGAAATTTGGGATTATTTTGGGAAAGTTTTGGAGCCTTCTCACATTGTCATTTCCAGGGGTGCGAATAGTAGGATGGAGAGGGAATTCTCACTTATTGAGGGGTCCCGGGGTTGGTTGGAAGGAGCCAAAACCTTTTCTTGGTTTTTGTGGGTTTATTGAGAGGAGGCTAAAGTTTACATTGCAGAATTTTCTTAGTACCCTAAAGGGTCCTATTATCACCCGGATTGTACATGCACCATGACAACGCTTAAGGTGGAGGTTGTCACTCTGATCCCCGCCCACTCCATTCTAGTTGTTTCCTAACAACAGGCTATGGGGGGTAGTCTCTATGGAAAGAGGTGAGGAAAAACAAGTTTGAAACCAACTTGCTTGGGAGACACGGATAATTGGCCTATCCAATTGGTTAAATTCGAGAAAGATTGTTGATTAGATTAAATTTTAAAGTATGAGACCTGTGCCTTAATGGAGTCACAAATTCTTGCTATAATAAATTGGAACCAAATGACTGGATGGACACCTGCTACTTAAGATGATTGTTAACTTGAATGATTTGCAAACCTATGACCTATGTGTGATGCAGAGATCTTGGTTATTTTTAGTTAAATGCCTAATCTAGATGTAACCTTCGTTTTAACTATTTTGAAGCTGGGCTCCAAGGTAGGTTGTGGGAAGGAAGCCAACAGGAAGCAGGTTAGGGCCTAATTAACAATAACTTTTGTTGTGCTCCTATCATCTGATGCCTTCGGCGCTGCAGAGACTGTGGCTCTGATCACTACAAGGTCATCGTGTTCACCACCGAAGAGTTGTCGAGGCCTCTCAAACTAAGTGAGAAGGGTTGCCCTATATCTCTATCAACCTAGCTTATGCTAGGAGGTAAATTGTTAATGCAACATGCAATCTAAATATAGTATGCCTATGTAAGAGATTATGGGTGATATTATCTTGAGTTAAGATTGCTTTAGTTATTTAAGTGCTTATGTGAAATTTTTCTTAATGCAAGAGTACTTAACAATGTTGTGATACAATCTTAAACAAGATAAGTGTCAAGAGATACAAGTGTAAATTTCAAGTAACCAACTTATCCACCAATGATTATTAACACGAGATATTATGCCAATCAACAAGATCAATGTCAGATTCTGAGTGCAAAGATGAGATAAGCCAATTTCAAATCTATGACAATTTATATCAGCGATAAAAATTTAGAAACATTACTCTATCAACGTTATAACAGCAGTGAGGAAACCACTTCAAATCATGAAATTTGCCTTAGACATAAAACATAAAATTTCTCAATGACCAACAAATGTAAATTAACTTATTTAGCCCACTTTGTGATGATGTATTCAGTGATATTTCAGATCTGATTGTTATTTTACAGCAGTGAACAACCACAGATCAACAAGCTAAATATGCCAAAAATAGATGGTCAGTATGCCCAAAAATAGTAAAAATGTACTAGAACTCAAAAATTTCAAATTTTAGGGCTTTTAAGAAGTGTGACTCAGAAATTTCATAACTGATAAATTTATTACAACAATAAATTAGTGACAAATCAACGAGCTAAAAAATTTGAAGATGAAGCCCAAAATGTCTAAAAATAGTAAGTTTTTACCAGAAACTGAAAATTCAATTTTTATTTTATTTTTATTAAGAATATGCTTCAGAAATATTTCAGACTTGAATTTCACAGTTATGTAGTAGATTCCAGCAAGCTAAAAAGTTGGATCTACGTCAAATTAGATATGCTCAAGTGGCCAAAACTTGTGAAAATTTAGATTTTGCAATTCTAATTGATTTTGACCAATTAAAATGTGGTTTTAGGGCTTAGATGTTAATGATTTTACTACTATAACAAAATTGAAGCAAAACAAGGGTTTAGAGGTCAAACCCTAGGCCCAAGGCCTTGAAGATCCCGCACTTGAAATTTGTTGAAATGTTCGGATCACATTACCGCTTGAAAAATATGAATTTTGAGACCTTAAGCCTGCAAAACCGCTAAGCATTTAGCCCTGAAACTTCAAATTAGGGTTCCAGATCAATTTAGGGCAAAAGAGGCCAAGATGATGGAGAACAAAGCTAAGGGAGACAAATTTGCGGGCATGAAAGTGCTAGAATGATAGATCGGGGCCCAAAGATGAAGGATAAGGCTTCAAAGAGGCAACACTATGCCTAATAAGGCTAGCGTTGGGTGTATGGAGGGCTTAGAGGCCTAGGAAGAGCCCTAAGGCCTAAAAGTCCAAGGAAAGGGAGCTGCAAGCACTTAGAGGGCTGCGGCCTAGGGAGAGAGGGATAAGAGGGCCGAGGAGGAAGGCCGAGGGAGGACAGAGGAGGGAGGAAGGCTGAGGGAGGAGGGTCGATGGGGAAGGAGGTCGAGAGGAAAAGAGGAGGCCGTAAGGCCTTTTTTCCCTGCAACTAGGGTAAATAAGGGAAGCTGCAACCCCTAAGTGTTACGACTAGCCTTGAGAGGGCTAGAAACCCAGACGCCGAGGCCTAAGAAGGCAAAACCAGGGCTAGAAGCCTTGAAAAGCTTGAAACCCTTTCTCAAATTTCTTTTATGCTTCAACTTTTTGATTTTCTGAAAAAAATTTGTGGAAACCTTGCAAAAAATTCCAAGAGACTAGATCTTACCCTCAAGGACCTAGATCTACGTCTTCGTCCACTTGACTCCTTGATTAACCTGCAAAAATAAAATTTACAACACCCAAACCCCAAATATATACAAAATAAACATAAAATCCCCAATCTAAGTTAGAAAAATAATTTATAATTTAAATTACAAAATTTATTTACAAAATATACATGGGTTTTTAAAATAGATTTTGAGAAAATATATTTTTTTAAATTTTTTTCCTTGAAAGAATGGCTAAAACGCTTCAGAAAAATTAATGCTCATTATAGCCCAAGCGAAGATTCAATCCACCATATAAAAACTAGAGATCCAAGCAAAGTAACTATTGCCCACAGTCTGTGAACTTGGAGACCAAGGATTGAGTACTTGCACACACTATGTATTATCTCAAAATAGTAATATAAAGCACCACATAGGAATCCCGTAGTCAATACATGCCACAGATCAACGACAAAAACACCTCTAGTTGCACTGCAAAGTCTTTTATTATAATAGACAAAATAGTTCCCAGCAGGATATTAGCTTTTCTAAAATGCTTCAGCAACAATTCTATCCAAAAATCAGGATGACTAGAGACTCAAATGACCCTCTAATTTATAGATAAATCCTCCAAATGGAAAAATAATGACTAGTTTCTTTGATCTTTGTCAAAATATTCTTAGTTGTTGATAAACACTTCAAGATCTTTTAATCTTGGCCCTTGATTTTTTATTTTTGAGAAATTTTCGAATTTATCATTTAATTCCATTTTTATTAGCTCAAAATTAATTATTTTGAGTTAATTTCCTCAAAAATTTGGCTTTGACTTAACCACCAAAGTCCAAGGGTCCAAATTTTCTTGAAGTATACAATATTCCTTTGGTGGAGGACCTTTAAAAATTGACTCTTTTAAGACCCACGAATTTTTCCATTTGAAGAATTTATTTTCCTAAAACAATTTTTTTTTTGTTAAGCTTGGTAGGACTCTCTCATTTTCGATTTTGACATGTCCATTATTCACCCCGCAATGGGGAAGGGTAGTACAAGATTCAAACCCAAGATCTCCGGTTCGATGAGACTTCATTCCATGGCCATCATGACTTGAACTACCCGAGGCAGACATTTTCCTAAGACATTTTAACTTGACTCTAATTAATTAATTTTCTAGCTTAGGATTTAATTTTATTTTGCCAAAAACTTAATTAATTTACACACGAGAGGATTTAATTATTTTTCGAACCCTCTAATACATATGATTTTTCATTTACAAGTCTCAAAGAGGGAATACACATTCGTCTTAGACCCTCAAGGCACACACAACCCATCTGCGACTCAATATGATTTAGTAAACCAAGTGATTTGTAATAAAATAATTAAGCCAAGTATCTTAAATTATTTCCAAATCACTTTTATATCAGACTCGACTAAAACACTAGGACTCACCTGATGATTCGACTATAAATTTCACCCTAGATTTGGGGTTTAAGATGGAGGGAAAAAAATCTTCTGATTAGCCGTGTCGAAAAACACAGGTAATCAGTGAGGTTAAAAAACCTCCTAGGATGGAATTCATCATCAAATTATAGGTTTACCTAGGTTGTTACATAGACTCAAGGTTTTACTAAGATCATTTACAATATATAACTTGCAGAATGGGATGACCATGACACATAGACTGCCGATATGTGATCCGATCCTTGTTGAAAAAGGTTGGTACTTCCGCTTCCTTGGAACTTTGACAAATCCGATGCAACATCTGGCTCCATATGGGGACACATTGCTTCCAAGAAGGAACGCGAGAATCCCAAAATCCTGCATCCAAGGAAACAAAAGTCCATCAAATATATATCCATTCAACATCGAAATCATCATGCATATATAGAAAATACCGTTGGAATAGAAAATCTACTCTAATAAACTAGAATATGGAAGGCAATATAAATGTGTGAAATAAACTATCTAACGACATGAAATAAAAAGGTAATAGGGTTAGAGATACTATACAAAACGATGCTCTATGGTATCAGATATCATCAACATGGTGCATATTGAGCATCTGCCGACTCTTTGACAAGTCTGTGGGCTGCTTGTCAGATGTGCTATGCTGAATTCTGAAAATGTTGGGATTGTGACTCATCCAAATATGGAGTTTCTCTCGACCATCAGATGCATCAAACTTCTTCCTTTTTCTTTTCTTCTACCTTTTACTTTTCTTCCTGGTGGGCTGTGACGTCAATAATGAGACCACTATAGATTTCCTGTCCTGATTCTGAGAAGTCCTGGATGAAGGATCTGAAGAATATGAAGTATGCACATCTTATTATGTATGTACGTGGTCAAAGGTGATACATAGGCCTAACCATTCTTAGCTTCTTTTTCAATTTTGGTACTTTTAGTTGACCTATATTTAGTGGGGCAATTAACCTCTTGGCAATGAGATGAGAACTGCTCTGGTGGACCGAGAGGCTTGCAATCTATCACAAGCTTTTTGTTTCTTTCATTATTTGATCCATGTTGAAGTTCATGTACCTGTATCTTTGCCATTATTTGTAGTTTATTCTGAAGAGTGATCTTTTCCATTCTCATGGCACCCATCTGATTTGAGTGTTCAAGCTTCAGTTTTTGTTTCTTTCATTATTTGATCCATGTTGAAGTTCATGTACCTGTATCTTTGCCATTATTTGTAGTTTATTCTGAAGAGTGATCTTTTCCATTCTCATGGCACCCATCTAATTTGAGTGTTCAAGCTTCATAGCACTGATTTCTTTGACATGGCTTTCTTCCATGGTCAACAACTTATCTCGGAGACATCTAACCAACTTCCATATTTTTTATTACTTTGTCATGATCTATTTTTATGCCAATCAAATGATTCTACATACTAGAGTTCATAGCCTCCATTTCTCGAGCACACTTTTCCTCTATGGTAGCCATTTGATTAGAGTGATTAGTTTTCATGATCTTTACTTCCTCATCATGCCTCTTCTCTATCGCTAACAACATGTTCTGAAAACCGATTTTCATGTCTTTTATCACTTTATCATAATTTATTTGAATGGAACTCATTTCTTCTTTATGATTTGCTTCCATAGTGATCAAATGGTTTTGCATGGTGGCCACTTGATCGAAGTGATTGACCTTCATGCTTTCTAGCTCCTCATCGCGCTTTTCTAATTTGGTGAACAAGGATTTTTATCCCTAGAATGATTTGCCATTAATTTCTCTTGATTAATTTCTATGGTTTTTATTATCTAACTCATTAATAGGTTGCTTATCTTCTTCCTTTTCATTGTTGCTACCAACTCGACAACTTGTCCCTGCCTTTCCACTGTCGAGAATTTGTCTTGCAATGACACAAGTGGATTCATTATGAAATTTCTTGCAAGGTTTGCAATACGGCACTGTCTCTTGATGACCACTTTTAACTTTTTGTCCAATACTAGAGGCACAAGGTGGGCCCCTTTGATTTCCATATTTATCTTCAAAGGCTTCAAAAAATGATTGTAAAGAGTCAAAAGCTTCATCAAGGAACTTCCAAAACCAATTCAACGCATCATCCTCTAATGAGAGAATAAAGAGTCACATCTTGACATCCTCATATTCATCATATGCATAGCCACCGAACTTTTCCATATTAAAAAATGATTTTTTAGAGGTGCTCACTAGTAGTGAATGCATTATTACCCGTGAAGGAAAGGCAAATTATCAAGGAAATCTCCCAGAAGATCATGAAGAATATCAGTAAAGCGACAAGGGGCGAACAAGTCTTGACTTGCTTAAGGGGAAAGGGAAGCTAATGGATGTCAGAGAGAGATCCTTGTTCAAGAAAAACAAGAGATCCTTAAAAATCGAGCTTCTAGCAGGAACTCTTGTAAGAAATGAAAGAAGTGGAGTCTCCACTTGAACATGAATTCCACTCTAAAATCCAAAAGGTGGAAACTGAAAAGTTAGTTAGGGAGAAGCAGATGAATATCAGGGAGGGATTCCTGTCTGAGAAAAATGAATGCTTTCTAGAATGTAATTTGTTTAATCGAGCTCTGAGAGCGGGGTTAACCAAGCTACCAGAATTCTTTCTAATGAAAGTTTTTTTTTGTGAATGGATGAATCAGTGGAATCGCCACTCAAACAAGAAACTTGGTGCTAAGGTGCAACGAGAGAAGTGAACAAAGTGATAAGAAGATTAATGAGATATCAAAGCACTAGAAAATGTGGTGCTTGATGGATTAAGGAGGTGAAAATGGATTAGAAGATTACGAAGATTGTCATTGAAGCGCCGAGCAAGTTAAACTTATCCCTGGCAACGACGCCAAAAAATGTTGTCGCCCGGATTGTACAGGCACCGCGACAACGCTCATAGTAGGGGTTGTCACTCTAATCCCTACCCACTCTGTTCTAGCTGTCTCCCAACAACAGGCTATGGGGGGTAGTCCCTATGGAAAGAGGTGAGGGAAAACAAGTTGAAAACCAACTTGTTTGAGAGACACGGATGAGTGGCCTAGCTAGTTGGTTAAATTCGAGCAAGATTGTTGATTAGATTAAATTTTAAAGTATGATACTAGTTCCTTAATGGAGTCACAAATTCTTGCTTATAATAAATTGGAACCAAATAACTAGATGGACACCCGCTGCTTAAGATGATTGACTAACCTAAATGATACACAAACCTATGACCTATGTGTGATGCAAAGATCTTGGTTATTTTTAGTTAAATGCCTAATCTAGAAGTAATCTTCCTTTTAACTATTTTGAAGTTGGGCTCCAAGGTAGGTTGTGGGAAGGAGGCCAACAGGAAGCAAGCTAGCGCCTGATTAACGTTACCTTCTATTGTGCTCGTATCACTTGATGCCTCCAGCGCTGCAAAGACTGTAGCTTAGACGACTGTAAGGTCATTGTGTTAAACCACTGAAGAGTTATCGAGGCCCCTCAAACTAAGTGAGAAGGGTTGTCCTATATCTCTATCAACCTAGCTTATGCTAGGAGGTAAATTGTTAATGCAATCTAAATCTAGTATGCTTATGCAAGAGATTATGGGTGAGATTATCTTGAGTTAAGATTGCTTAAGTTATTTAAGTACTTATGTGAAATTTGTCTTAATGCAAGAGTACTTAACAATGTTGGGATACAATCTTAAACAAGATAAGTGTTAAGAGATACAAGTGTAAATTTCAAGTAACCAACTTATCCACCAATGATTATTAACACAAGATGTTATGCCAATCAACAAGATCAATGTCAGATTCTGAGTGAAAAGATGAGATAAGCCAATTTCAAATCTATGACAATTTATATCAGCACTAAAAATTTAGAAAATTCAGACTTTATCAACATTATAACAACAATGAGGAAACCATTTCAAATCATGAAATTTGCCTTAAACATAAAATTTCTCAATGACCATCAAACATAAATTAACTTATTTAGCCCACTTTGTGATTATGTATTCAGTGATATTTCAGATTTGATTGTTAGTTTACAACAGTGGACAACAATAGATCATCAAGCTAAATATGCCAAAAATAAATGGTCAATATGCCCAAAAATAATAAAAATGTACTAGAACTCAAAAATTTCAAATTTTAGGGCTTTTAAGAAGTGTAATTCAGAAATTTCAAAACTGATAAATTTATTACAACAGTAAATTAGTGACAGATCAACAAGCTAAAAGTACTGAAGATGATGCCCAAAATGTCTAAAAATAGTAAGTTTTTATCGGAAATTAAAAATTAGTTTTTTTTTTATTTTTATTAAGAATATGCTTCAGAAATATTTCAAACTTGAATTTCACAGTTATGTAGTAAATTCCAGCAAGCTAAAAAGTTAGATCTAGGTCAAATTAGAGATGCCCAAGTGGCCAAAACCTGTGAAAATTTAGATTTTGCAATTCTAATTGATTTTGACAAATTAAAATGTGGTTTTAAGGCTTAGATATTAATGATTCTACTGTTGTAACAAAACTGAAACAAAACAAGGGTTTAGAGGTCAAACCCTAGGCCCAAGGCCTTGAAGATCTGACGGCTGAAATTCGTCAAAATATTGGAATCACGTTGCTGCTTGAAAAATATGAATTTTGAGACCTTAAGCCTGCAAAACCGCCAGTTATTTAGCCTTGAAACTTAAAATTAGGGTTTCAGGTCAACAAGGGCAAAAGAGGCCAATAAAATAGAGAATAAGGCTAAAGGAGACAAATTTGCGGGGATAAAAGGCCTAGGATGATAGATCTAGGCCCAAAGATGAAGGATAAGACATCAAAGAGTCAACTCTATGCCTAATAAGGCTAGCGTTCGGGATATTGAGGGCTTAGAGGCCTAGGAAGAGCCCTAAGGCCTATGGCCTATGGATTAAAAAGCCAAGGAAAGGGAGCCGCAAGCCCTTAGAGCACTGCAGCATAGGGAGAGAGGGAGAAGAGGGTCGAGGAGGAAGGTTGAAGGAGGACGGATGAGGGAGGAGGGCCAAGAGGAAAAGAGGAGGCTGCAAGGCCTTTTGGGTCTACGTCTATGGTAAAGAAGGGAAGTCGCAACCCCTAAGGTTCACGGCTAGCCATGGGAGGGCTAGAAACCAAGACGCTGGAGAGAGAAATGCTGACGCTGAGGCCTAGGAAGGCAAAACTAGGGCTAAAAGTCTTGAAAAGCTTGAAACACTTACTCCAAATTTTTTATGCTTCAGCTCTTTGATTTTCTGAAAATTCTTTCGTGGAAACCCTGCAAAAAATTCCAAGAGACTAGATCTTACCCTCAAGGGCCTAGATCTAGCTCTTCTTCCACTTAACTCCTTGATTAACCTGAAAAAATAAAATTTACAACACCCAAACCCCAAATATATACAAAATGAATCTAAACACCCTAACCTAAGGAGGAAGGGAGAAGAGGGTCGAGGAGGAAGGTTGAAGGAGGACGGATGAGGGAGGAGGGCCAAGAGGAAAAGAGGAGGCTGCAAGGCCTTTTGGGTCTACGTCTAGGGTAAAGAAGGGAAGTCGCAACCCCTAAGGTTCACGGCTAGCCATGGGAGGGCTAGAAACCAAGACGCTGGAGAGAGAAATGCTGACGCTGAGGCCTAGGAAGGCAAAACTAGGGCTAAAAGTCTTGAAAAGCTTGAAACACTTGCTCCAAATTTTTTATGCTTCAGCTCTTTGATTTTCTGAAAATTCTTTCGTGGAAACCCTGCAAAAAATTCCAAGAGACTAGATCTTACCCTCAAGGGCCTAGATCTAGCTCTTCTTCCACTTAACTCCTTGATTAACTTGAAAAAATAAAATTTACAACACCCAAACCCCAAATATATACAAAATGAATCTAAACACCCTAACCCAAGTTAGAAAAATAATTTACAATTTAAATTACAAAATTTATCTACAAAATATACATGGGGTTTTAAAATAGATTTTGAGAAAATAATTTTTATGATATTTTTTCTTTGAAAGGATGACTAAAATGCTTAAGAAAAATTAATGCTCACTATAGCCCAAGCGAAGATTCAATCCACCATATAAAAACTAGAGATCCAAGCAAAGTAACCCTTGCCCACAGTTGTGTGAACTTGGAGACCAAGGATAGAGTACCTGCACACTCTATATATTATCTCAAAATAATAATGTAAAGCACCACGTAGGAAGCCCGTAGTCAATACATACCACAGATCAACGACAAGAACACCTTGAGTTGCACCTCGAAGTCTTTTATTATAGTAGACAAAATAGTTCCCAGTAGGGCAATAGTTTTTAAAATGCTTTAGCAACAATTCTAGCCAAAGATCAAGATGAGTAGAGACTCAAACGACTTTCTAATTGATAGATAATTTCTCTGAATGGAAAAATAATGGCTAGTTTCTTTGATCCTTGTCAAAATATTCTTGGTCTTTGATAAACACTTCAAGATCTTTTAATCTTGGCCCTTGATTTTTTATTTTTGAGGAATTTTTGAATTTATCATTTAATTCCATTTTTATTAGCTCAAAATAATTAATTTTGAGCTAATTTCTTTAAAAATTTGACTTTGACTTAACCACCAAGGTCCAAGGGTCCAAATTTTCTTGAAATATACAATATTCCCTTGGTGGAGGACTTTTAAAAATTGATTCTTTTAAGACCCACGAATTTTTTTATTTGAAGAATTTATTTTCCTAAGACAATTTAACTTGACTCTAATTAATTAATTTTCTGGCTTAGGATTTAATTTTATTTTGCCAAAAAAATTATTTAATTTACACATGAGGGGATTTAATTATTTTTCCAACCCTCTAATACGAATGATTTTTCATTTACGAGACTCAAAGAGGGTATACACATTTCTCTTAGACGTTCAAGACACATAACCCATTTGTGACTCAAAATGATCTAGTAAACCAAGTAATTTGTAATAAAATGATTTTGCTAGTTAACTTAAATTATTCCCAAATAACTTTTACATCAGACTCAACTAAAACACTAGGACTCACCTAATAATTCGACAATAAATTGCACTTTAGCTTTGGGGTTTAAGGTGGAGGGAAAAAAAATCTTCTGATTAGCCGTGTCGAAACACACAAGTAATCAGTGAGGTTAAAAACCTCCTGGGATGTAATTCGTCATCAAATTATAGGCTTACCTATGTTGTTACATAGACTCAAGGTTTTACTAAGATCATTTACAATATATAACTTGTAGAATGGGACGACCATGACACATGGACTGCTGATATGTGGTCCGATCCTTGTTGAAAAAAGTTGGTACTTCCGCTTCCTTGGATCTTTGACAAATCTGGTGCAAAAGGTCCAAACCCTTGTTTCCTTTCAGTTAGAAGCAGCGAAACTTCACAGTCATGCACAAATTTTTGTGGGCTTAGTAACCAGCCCTTGGGCAATGTGAGAATTCAAATACCAAAATCCTATTGCAGTAACTAGAATTATTTTTTCTAACTGATAAATTAATTATTTAATTTATTGCTATGGTAACATCAAAATAAACACACTGCAACCTTCACAAATAATAACTGCGGAAATAAATAGTGTTGGAGCTGTGAAAATACTAGCACACACACATAAGAATTAACACCGTTGTTTTTGGACAAAAGTCCATGGAAAAACCCAATGCGGGAAAACTAGTGCTGCAGATAAGGATTTTATTTTATTATGCAACAGTGAAAATTTGAGTACAAACTGGATGCCTGAAACTGGCAATTCACAACAATAAAATCTAAGCAAAATTATTCCTCCACAAGCAATCCCGGCACAACCTACCTTCAGAAAACTCGACCTCCTGGAACCTCTGCGCCAACCTCTGCGCTGCTTTGTGCAGTCTCTATGACATCAAGCCTCCAACTAGTGTCTAAAGAAGTTGTTATGCCTGCCTCAGCTGAGGAAATTGTTTCTCTGGCACTCTAGAACCTCTGCTTGGCCTCTGGAATTAAGAACGAATTTTTCCTCAGCTAAATCGAATTGCCAATTTGAAGCAACTGTGCAGTCCTCTGTGCTGCGTCACTAGGAATAACTCGACCGTCTTGCTCTTGCCTCTCTAGATCTAGAAAACTTCATTCGGATCACTGTCCCTGCCCCTCACTCACTACTATGATCTCTGGCTCTCCAGCCGCTGATTGCTGCTACTCTGGAAATTGATCTACCAAGGAAATCAAATTTTTGGTGTTCTCTGGTATGTTCTCCAAGTGCCCATCGACTTCTTCTTACAATCCTCTTTTGGATTACCAACAACCAAGATTAAAACTAATTTGATGGCTAGGATCATCTTGGAATCGATCCGTGTGAGTGTCTAGATGATTCTCACATTGACTTAATTAATATTGATTAATTAACTAGTTTTCCTAATTTTAGACTTCGAAAACATTATAAAATAGGCTAATAATCTAATTAAGTCATCTCTAGGTGGAATTTCTAGAAACGACTTCTAGGTCTTGGAGATCTCATGTATTCTAGCCTCTCCACCAAATTTCATGGCTAGAACACATCTGATGCTACAAAAATTAACACTCTCTCTTAGCGAGGAATGTGTTCTAGTGTTGCACACCCTACCACAACACTCTGTCTCAGTATCATCTCCTATCATGTTGTTGATGTCTGGTTGTTGATGCCCACCAACTACTATGCAACTCTAATGTTGCATCTGCGCTGCTGCTTACACTACCATATTGCTGCCAACATGCATCTGCACTGCAATTGCCTTTCATCTATTGCTGCTACATTCTTTAACAACTGCAACTGAAAAGAATCCAAATCACTTAATCAATTGTGTTCAGTATGATTCATATGTCTCCCGATTCTTTGACTCTACTAGCATTTGCACTTTCACTGAAGATTTTACGTTGTTGTTAGCTCTGCATTGGTCCACCTACTATGTTGTCAAAATTACAATGCGCTCCTCAACATCTGACTGATACTAGTCTACAAATGTCACTCTGTTACTGACTGCATCAACTGCCACTGATCCATCATGCTACTGAATACTGTGGGCCCCTATAGCAAGATACCAATCCATGAGGTGGACTCCTCAAGGACCCTGCCTGATCCCTGTAGTTCTCTGGGACTACAGTACCAAATTACCCCACTTCACTCCTGGAGGTATATCTGCGAACATTGCGAAGTCTTCTTCCAATTTAGAGGACAACTTGTCGATCTCTACAAAAGTTGTATGTTGGTTTTGCTTCTCCAACTTGTCCTTCTTGAGCGGACACTGCGTGCTGTAGTGACCAAGCTCACCACACTTGAAGCACTTGACCTTTGACAAGTTGTTCTTCTTTAATTTATGTTCCTCCTGCCCCTGACTAGGACCCTTTGATGTGAGGGCCACATTCTCCTCCTCCATCACCACCTTCAATCCGCTGCTACTGTTTCCACTGATAGAGCTCTTTAACAAAGCTCACCTTAACTCCTCCTGCTGCAAGTCTGACCACATCATGTCCCATTCTAGTAGTAGCTTGTCTCTGCTCCTTATGCTTTAGACAAAAACTTGCCACTCCTCAGAGACACTATTCAGTGCCAACCTCACTAGATTGTTGGTTGAGGTGCTACCTCAACAGTTGCAATCTAGTCTCAGACCTCCTGAATCCTAGTGAGGAAGGGATCTATTCCTTCCACCTTATGCATCCTGATACATCTCATCGTCTCCTCTAGGAACATTTTCCACTGCTCGGAAGTGCCCTGATATAGCGTGGCAAGAGCATCCCACATCTCTTTGGCAGTATCCATGCCATCTATGTGTGAGACTATATGGTCCCGGACTCCATCCAGGATCCACTGCTTCGCATTTTCCATTTCCTTCCAATATTCCTTCAGCTGATCCGCATCTTGGGGAACTGCCACAATGCTATCTATTTAGAGTTTTAGGCCATATTCATCCAACAGGAAGGACATCTTAGCCTTCTAGATGACATAGTTTGAGGAACCCTCCAACCTATCCTGATCTCTCAGCGCAGCTGTGGTCATCTCTGATCAAGTCGAAAACTCCCTTTTTCTTTGTGCTCGGCTATTGCTCTATTATTTGCACTCCCTTCTGGAATGTGTGGCTCTTCTATCTACTACCGCCAATCTGCAATTGGAAATTCAAACTTCTGCGACTCGAAGTTCCCTGAGGAAAATTTTCCCAATTTTGTGTGTGCTTTTCTCTTCTACCCGATGCGGATAATGCTTTTGCAACCTACAACAAAACCCCTTGTGTCCAGCCAAGAATCTACTTAGTAAAAATTTGAGTTGTTGTTGCTCCTTCTGCCTGCTGGAATCAGTAATCTGGGAGATTCAAACTTTTTCTTCCTCCTGCACTGAAAAAAATCGAACTTCCCCAAGCAATACAGCTTGCCTAGCAATGAATTGTATTGCCTCAAGAATTTCGGCTTGCTGCTCCTTCTGAGCAACGGAATTCTTTCCTTCGCTTCTGAGCTTTCGGATGATCACTTATGCTCTGATACCATGTGAAAATTCCAATACCGGAATCCTATTACAGCAACTGGTATTATTTCTTCTAACTCATAAATTAATTATTCAGTTTATTGCTACGACAACATCGAAATAAAAACACTGCAACCTTCACAAAAAAAAACTGCGGAAATAAATAGCATTGGAACTAAGAAAATACTAGCACACACACATAAGAATTAACACCATTGCTTCTGGACAAAAGTCCCTAGAAAAACCCAATGTGGGAAAACCGGTGTAGTAGATGATGGTTTTATTTCATTATGCAATAGTGAAAATCTGAGTATAATTTGGATGCCTGAATCTGGCAATCCACATTAAGAAAATTCGGGAATAATTATTGAAGGGAATTACCCTTCCTCCACAACTAATCGTGGCACAACATGCCTTCAAAAAAATCGACCTCCTATACCCTTTGTGTCAGCCTATGTGTCGCTCTACGTAGTCATGCCTCCAACCAGTATTTGATGAAGTCGTTATGCCTACCTCAGCTGAGGAAATCGTCTCTCGGCACTTTGGAACCTCTGCTCGGCCTCTGGAACTGAGAACGATTTTTCCTCAGCGAAATCAAACTGTCAATCTAAAGCAACTATGAAGTCCTTTGCACTACCTCACTAGGAATAACTTGGCCCTCTTGCTGCTGCCTCTCAAGAACTGGAAAACTTCCTCTGGATCACTGTCCTTGCCTCTCACTCACTTCTACGATCTCTGGCTCTCCAGTAGCTGACTGCTGCTACTCTGGAAATTGATCTACCAAGGAAATCAAATTTATGGTGTTCTTGATATGTTCTCCAAGTGGCCATCGACTTCCTATTATAATCATCTGTTGGAGCACCAACGACCAAGATTAAAACTTATTTGATGGCTAGGATCATCTTCGAATCGATCTATGTGAGTTTCTAGATGATTGTCATGTTGACGTAATTAATATTGATTACTTAACCAGTTTTCCTAAGTTTAGACTTAGGAAACATTAAAAAGTAGGTTAATAATCTAATTAAGTCATCTTTAGGTGGAATTTCCAGAAACGATTTATGGGTCTTGGAAATCTCATCTATTCTAGCCTCTCCACCAAATTTTGTGGCTAGAACACATCCGATGCTACAAAAACTAACACCCTCTTAGCAAGGAATGTGTTCTGGTGTTGTACACCCTGCCACAACATTGTCTTTGTATCATCTCAATTATGCTGCTAATGTCTGGCTACTACTACCCACCAACTACTGAGAACCTCTGATGCTACATCTGTGCTACTACTGACACTGCCATACTGCTGCCAACACTGCAATTGCCTCTCATCTGTTGTTGTTGCAACTACAACAACTCCAACTGAAAAGCATCCAAAATACTGAATCAATTATGTTCAGTATGATGCATCTGTCTCCCAAGTCTCTGACTGTTGCTAGCATCTGCATTGCAGCTGAAGAGTTTGCATTGCTGTCAACTTTGCACTGAGCCACCTACTTTGTTGTCAACACTGCATTGCACTCCTCAACATCTGACTGCGACTAGTCTGCAAGTATTACTCTAGTACTGACTGCATCAACTGACACTGATCCATCCTATTACTGAACATTGTGGGCCCCTGTAGCAAGGTACCAATCCATGCGGTGGACTCCTCAAGGACCATGCTCAATCTTTGTAGTTCTTTGGGACTACAGTGCCAAATCACTCCACCTCACTCCTGGAGGTATATCTGTGAACATTGCGAAGTCTTCCTCCAATCTAGAATACATGTCGATCCCTGCAGAAGTTGTCTACCGTTCTTGCTTCTCCGACTTGTCCTCCTTCCTGAGAGGACACTGCATGCTGTAGTGACCAAGCTCACCACACTTGAAGCACTTGACCTTTGACCTATCCTTCTTCTTTCTTTTCTAGTCCTCCTGCCCTTGACTAGGACCCTTTGATGCGAGGGCCACATTCTCCTCCTCCATCACCACCTTCGATCCGTTGCTACTGCAGCGATTGATGAAGTTGTTTAACAGAGCTCGCCTCAGCAACTGCTACTGCAAGTCTGACCACATCTTGTCCCATTCTGGTAGCTTGTCTTTGCCCAATATGCTTTGGACAAAAACTTGACACTCCTTAGAGACATTATTCAGTGCCAACCTCACTAACTCTGTTGGTTGAGGCACCACCCCAATAGTTGCAAGTTAATATCAGAGCTCCTGAATCTTGGTGAGGAAGGGATCTATGCCTTGCCCCTTCTGCATCCTGATACATCTCAGCTTCTCCTCCAGGAACATGTTCCACTGCTCAGAAGTACCCTGATATAGCGTGGCAAGAGCATTCGACATCTTTTTGGAAGTGTCCTTTCCAACTATGTGTGAGACTATATTGTCCCGGACTCCATCCATGATCTGGATTAAAACAGGGATGCAACAAAATACAGAGATAACCATATACACAAAGATGCAGCGGAAATAATACTTCATCTCATTAATGGAAAACACTGAAATATGCTTACAAACAGAGTTGAAAATAAACCAGCTAGGGCGATGGTAGCTTATCTTTGAGAAGAGATGTAGTAGCTACATGCCTCTGAACTGTGTTACAATGAGGCTCGAAGGCCTATTTATTGTTGAGAAACAACGGAAATCCCTTCACATTCCAAAACCTAACCCTAGAAGATGAAACGCCAAATTGTGGGCCCCGTTTTTGGGTAAGTTGGCACATCAACTTCCCGGGGTCGCGAATTGGTCATATTATCTCCGTTTGACACGCATGATAGCCTGTTGGAAAGATCTCTCCGAAGACTACGACGGAAAAAGACGATTTCTTGACAAAAAAATCGTTGGCAGTAGATTTCCCAAAAAAACGTCGTTTAGGGCCTCAAAACGGCTCTGAAAGTTTAGGACCCGAAAAACTGCTAAAAATAGTAAACTGTGCTATAATTAAGGAAACTGAAAAGACTGAAAGGGACAGTTGTGGGGGCCCAAATGGGATAGGTGGTTGGCCACCAACATCCACCTGGATCATTCCTCCCCCCTTAGGAAGCAATGGTGCCCGTTGCATTGAGTTCCTCCCTGAGATGAGGAAGCTTCTGCTGAGCTGGGTCTCTGATGAGCTGTTTTGCAATCTCTGATGTGTCCAAAAATGGTGGGAAGCATGGTCAACGACGGTTCACATTGAACACTCGGTGCAAGCAAAGGAATGGAGGAATGTTGCGCTTCAAAGCATTGCTTTCCATAGCCTTGGTACTAGTGTAAGGACCATGTCGAAGTGGTCTGAGTTTCTTATGGGTTCTGGTAAGGCATTCTCTCTGCAGATGTAACCAAACTTTTTAGCCCACCTGAAACTTGTGTGGTGCCCCTGTGGGTGAGGAGAAGTTGTTCCTGTGCTCTGTCATGACCGTATCCCTTTGTTGTTGCTGCTACGTGGAGGAACCCTTTGCGGGGGTCATGGATATAGCAACGATCTTCCCCTTACTTTGGGAGCGAACCAGACAGAAAATAAATTTCCTAGTCTGTGAGATGAGCTTGCTGCCTTTCTTAGCAGCGATCAAAGAGGTGGCAGTAGGTGGGACTACCTCTGGTATCCTGTATAATGAATTATCCAAAGAAATAATGACAGCGCAGGACCTTGACTCATACACAGCATGTCGCCTCCACAGGTATGGCTGACCTAATAGTACATCGCAAACATCCAGAGGTATAACATCACACAATACCTCATCTGTGAAGGGCTTGATGCTATAGGGAAGGCGACACTGCTGGTGAACTTTGAGATCTCGTCCTTCGTGAAGCCACCCGATACTGTACGGCTGCGGGTGTGGTGTAGTCGGTAGGCCCAACCGCTTCACAACCTCTGTTGAAATGAGGTCCTTTTGGCTGCCACTGTCGACAATGAATTATAGCGGCAAACCCTTCACCCACATCTGTGAGTGGAAAAGGCGCTCCCCTTCCTTTGGATTTTCGGTCTCATTTTTCTGGATCTTGGCGGTGGCAATAGTGGCACTGGGATCCGCATCAATGATCTACTTCCCTTTGCCATTCCCCTTGTCGGGTTTTGGCTCAGGGTCGGAACATGCATCAGATTCGGAAGCCTTCAACTCGGCCACCAACAACTACTTGGTCCGACACTCACTTGTGTTATGAGTGGGACTTTTGTGGAACTCACACCACTTTCCTGTGTCCTTCGGCTTCGTGGTGTTGTTCTTTTCTTGCGGCTTCGAGGGGTTGTCTTGGGTCACCCCGCCTTGGCTTTGTCCTTTGGGCTTTGGATTTGCAGATCCAAAGTCTCGCTTCTTCTGTTTGAACTTTTGCTCGATTTGACAGCGTATCGGTATGCTGTGCCGAGTGAGGAGATGTTCAAGAACTCCATCTCTTCCTGGATGTATCTGTGTAGGTAGCCGCGGTATTTGAGTACCAAATGCAGCTCAAAATCTTTGATACCCAATTGTGTGTGAAGGGTATGAAAAATTTTTGTGAACTTCGGCACATCTTGGTCTCATCCTTTCCGTAGTGTGGTCCATTTGATATATTTGTCCTCATAGCTTTTGACACGGTAGTACTGCTCCTTGATGGCATTTCAGAATGAATCCCAAGTGGGTGCGGCCGAAAATAGTGAGCCTGTGCTTTCATCCTTCTACTCGCAGTAGGTTTCCCACCAGTCCTTGACGTGCGGGGCTTCTTTGAGAAGAGCGAAAAAAATCTTTTCCCGACTCGAGAATTCATGAACAGAAAAATAACCCTCTATCAGATTTAACCATTTATCTACAGCATCTACATCTATTTGACCCTCGAAGATGGGGATTTCAAAATTAACTTGTACCTTAAAGGGCGTGGCGTTTCTAGAGTAGCTACTGGAATCCGATGCGTCACCTCTAGGTAACCGTTGAAGGATCGGTGCAAAGCTATCCATAATCGCGTTCCTTTGCCGCTCGAGGGCTTCTTCGAGCAAGATTTTGATAGGATCTCCTGCCCCCTCGTCTTTCTTCTCATCTGCCATGGGAGGCCATCAGGATTTGTGAAGATGGTCTTACAAAGGTTCGACCAATTCAAGCCCTAACTCCTTATATCCCGACCTCGTTGGGGACATGCAAAGAAAAACAGAGAAAAAGCAGATCGCTTTGATACCACTGATCCATATTTAAACAGGAACGCAATAAAATATAGAGATAACCATATACACAAAGATGTTGCGGAAATAATACTTCATTTCATTAATGGAAAATACTGAAATATGCTTACAACCAGAGTTGGAAATAAACCAACTAGAGCGATGGTAGCTTATCTCTGAGAAGAGATGTGCGGCTACATGCCTTTAAACTATTCCGAATTGTGTTACAATGAGGCTCGAAGGCCTATTTATTGTTGAGAAACAATGGAAAGCCCTTCACATTCCAAAACCTAACCCTAGAAGATGAAACGCCAAATTGTGGGCCCCGTTTTGGGTAAAATGGTACATCAATTTCCCAAGGTCGTAACTTTGGCATACGATCTCCATTTGACGTGTATGATAGCTCGTTAGAAATATCTATCTGAGAACTACCACTTTGGGAAGGAAAACATCAGTCCATGGCCCCGTGTTGCCCCCAGATTTCCAAAAAAAAGTTTTTTAGGGCCTCAAAATGGCTCCGGAAGTTCAGGACCCGAAAAAAAAAAACTGCTAAAAATAGTAAATTGTGCTACAATTACGGAAATTGAAAAAGATGAAAGAGACAATTGTGGGGGTCCAAATGGGATAGGTGGGTGGCCACCAACATCCACCTAGATCATTCCTCCCCCCTTAGGAAGCAATGGTCCCCATTGCGTTGAGTTCCTCCCTGAAATGAGAAGCTCCTACTGAGCTGGGTCGCTGGTGAGATGTTCTGCAATCTCTGATGTTTCCAGGAATGGTGGGAAGTATGGTCGTCGATCGTCCACATTGAACAATCGGTGCAAGCGAAGCACTGGAGGAATGTTGTGCTTCAAAGCATTCTTGCCCATAGCCTTGATACTGTTGTAAGGACCATGTCGGAGTGGTCGGAGCTTCTGATGGGCTCTTGTAAGGTGTTCTTTCTGCAGATGCAACCAGACTTTGTTGCCCACCTGAAGCTTGTGTGGTACCCCTGTGGGTGAGGAGAAGTTGGTCATGTGTTTTTTCATGACCGTATTCCTTTGCTAGCTGCGTGTTAGAGGAACCCTCATAGGGGTCATGGATGTAGCACGATCTCCCCTTACTTTGGGAGCGAACCAGACAAAAATAAATTCCTAGTCTTGATAGAGCTTGCTGCCTTCTTAGCATGATCAAAGAGGTGGCAGTAGGTGGGGCTACCTCTGGTATCCTGTATAATGAATTATTCAAAGAAATAATGACAGCGCGAGGCCTTGACTCATACACAACATGTCGCCTACACAAGTATGGCTGGCCTAATAATACATCACAAACATCCAGAGGTGTAACATCACACAATACCTTGTTTGTGAATGGTTTGATGCTCTAGGGAAGGCGACACTGCTGGCAAACTTTGAGATCTCGTCCTTCATGAAGCCACCCGATATTGTATGGCTGCAGGTGTGGTGTAGTCGATAGGCCCAACTGCTTCACGATCTCTGCTGAAATAAGGTTCTTTTGGCTGCCACTGTCGATAATGAATTGCAGCGGCGAACACTTCACCCACATTTGTGAGTGGAAAAGACACCCCCCCTCCGCTGAGCCTTCGGGCTCATTCTTCTGGATTTTGGCAGTGGCAACAGTGGCACTGGGATCCGCATCAATTATCTCGTTCCCTTTGCCATTCCCCTTGTCGGGTTCTGGCTCAGGGTCGGAACATGTAGCTAATTCGGAAGCCTTCAACTCAGCCACTAGCGACTGCTTGGTCTGACACTCACTTGTGTTATGAGTGGGACTCTTATGGAACTCACACCACTTTCCTGTGTCCTTCTTCGGCTTCGTGGATTTGTTCTTTTCTTGCGGCTTCAACGGGTTGTCTTGGGTCACCCCGCCTTAGCTTTGTTGTTTGGGCTTCGGATTTGCAAATCCAAAGTCTCGCTTCTTCTGTTTGAAATTTTGCTCGATTTTGACAGCGTATCAATATGCTGTGCCGAGTGAGGAGATGTTCAAGAACTCCATCTCCTCTTGGATGTATCTGTGTAGGCAGCCGCGGTATTTGAGTACCAGATGCAGCTCAGAATCTTTGATACCCAATTGTGTGCGAAGGGTATGAAAAATGTTTGTGAACTCCGGCACATCTTGGTCTCTTCCTTGTCGCAGTGTGGTCTATTTGATGTATTTGTCCTCATAGCTTTTGACAGGGTAGTACTGCTCCTTGATGGCATCTCAGAATGAATCCCAAGTGGGTGCGGCCGAAAATAGTGAGCCCGTGCTTTCATCCTTCTGCCGCAGTAGGTTTCCCACCAGTCCTTGACGCGAGGGGCTGCTTTGAGAAGAGCGAAAACAATCTTTTCCCGACTCGAGAATTCATGAACAGAAAAATAACCCTCTAGCAGATTTAACCATTTATCTACGGCTTCTGCGTCTATTTGACCCTCGAAGATGGGGATTTCAAAATTAACTTGTACCTTAAAGGGCGTGGCATTTCCAGAGTAGCAGCTGGAAGCCGATGCGTAACCTCTAGGTAACCGCTGAAGGATCTGTGCAAAGCTATCCATCATCGCGTTCCTTTGCCGCTCGAGGGCTTATTCGAGCAAGATTTTGATAGGATCTCCTGCCCCCTCGTCTTTCTTCTCATCCGCCATGGGAGGCCGTCGGGATTTGCGAGGCTGGTCTTTCAAAGGTTCGACCAAGTCCAAGCCCTAACTCCCTATATCCTGACCTCGTTGGGGACATGCAAAGAAAAACAGAGAAAAAGCAGACCGCTCTGATACCACTGATCCAGATTTAAACAGGAACGCAATAAAATACAGAGATAACCATATACACAAAGAGGCAGCGGAAATAATACTTCATTTCATTAATGGAAAATACTGAAATATGCTTACAACCGGAAATAGAAATAACCCAGCTAGGGCGATGGTAGCTTATCTCTGAGAAGAGATGTGTGGCTACATGCCTCTGAACTATGTTACAATGAGGCTCGAAGGCCTATTTATTGTTG
Organism: Pinus taeda; assembly: GCA_000404065.3. Classification (NCBI taxonomy): domain Eukaryota; kingdom Viridiplantae; phylum Streptophyta; class Pinopsida; order Pinales; family Pinaceae; genus Pinus; species Pinus taeda. Next base: position 42,902 of record APFE030999328.1, read on the forward strand.
AGAAACAATGGAAAACCCTTCACATTCCAAAACCTAACCCTAGAAGATGAAACGCCAAATTGTGGGGCCCCGTTTTGGGTAAATTGGTACATCAATTTCCCGGGGTCGTAACTTTGGCATACGATCTCCGTTTGACGCGTATGATAGCTCGTTAGAAAGATCTATCCAAGAACTACCACTTTGAGAAGGGTAACATCAATCCATGGACCCATGTTGCCCACAGATTTCTCAAAAAACGTCGTTTAGGGCCTCAAAACGGCTCCGGAAGTTCAGGACCCAAAAAAAAAAAACTGCTAAAAATAGTAAATTGTGCTACAATTACGAAAACTGAAAAATATGAAAGAGACAATCGTGGGGGTCCAAATGGGATAGGTGGGTGGCCACCAACATCTACCTGGATCATTCCTCCCTCCTTAAGAAGCAATGGTCCCCATTGCGTTGAGTTCCTCCCTGAGATGAGGAAGCTTCTGCTGAGCTGAGTTGTTGGTGAGTTGTTCTGCAATCTCTGATGTGTCCAAGAATGGTGGGAAGTATGGTCGTCGATGGTCCACATTGAACAATCAGTTCAAGCAAAGGACTGGAGGAATGTTGTGCTTCAAAGCATTCTTGCCCATAGCCTTGGTACTGGTGTAAGGACCATGTCGGAGTGGTCCGAGCTTCTGATGGGCTCTTGTAAGGTGTTCTTTCTGCAGATGCAACCAGACTGTGTTGCCCACCTGAAGCTTGTGTGGTACCTCTGTGGGTGAGGAGAAGTTGTTCCTGTGTTTTATCATGACCGTATTCCTTTGCTGCTGCTACTGCGTAGAGAAACCCTGCGTGGGGGTCATGGATGTAACAACGATCTTCGTCGGGGTCCAAATGGGATAGGTGGGTGGCCACCAACATCCACCTGGATCAGCTGGACAATGTGAGGCATGAAATAAGAATGCACACAATAATGGGAGTTCTATTTGCAGGAATGCAGAACTGACATGTATAGAGAGGTCACAACACAAGTGGCCCAAATTGGAGCAGGGTAGGAGTACCCCGCTCTGATACCATGTTAAATGCATACATGAGAACAACAAAATATTAAGATAAGCATGAGAGTATATCTATTATTAACAAATGATATACATTTATAGTACATTCATATGACCTTTGGTTTCGTATTCCAAGGTCTCTTAGACATCCTTAGACTATTCAGCTTCCACACCAACCATTAGAGGATTAGGTGTCCAACAGAATCATTAGTGGAGATTAGTTGGAAATTCAAGAAATGTTTTTGCTGTAACAAAAAGAGAAGTCAAGTTGAGAATCATAGCTAAGACTATTGTAAGAAAATAGAAAAGAGTGCATTCGTTTTTGAACCCGACACCATCGACTCATTAAATTATCATGTCAAAACTGAGAGGGATTGAGTTATTTCAAATTCAAATAATGAGTCATTTGAACTTGCTGTAAAAAACATTAACTTCGGTGCATTTTCAGTGGTAAAGAGGAAAGCGCCTGCAAATACTATCTACAACCATGCTTTGAGAGAACTTAATGACAAACTTGATGTTGTTTGGAAAGAAGCTCTACAACCTCCTCCTAGACATTGTAGAGCTTACGAATTTAGTGATGGAAAATGGAACTTTTCTCCATGTGGAAACTCACATGAAACTTTTTATTATTATCTCTTTTTGGAAGGTTCATTGCACATATGATACACAACGTTGAAATTGGAAATGTATTAAGAGAATTACATATGATACTAGCAAGAAATGTACTAAGAGATGACATAATTACATATGATACTAAATACTAAGAGATGACATAATTACATATGATACTAGAAAATTGTATTGTTTCTATCTTTTATTGGCCTTTTGAAGGCATTTGATGTAATACACAACAATGTATATATTCCATCATAAATATATAAAGTTTTTTTTCTTTGAATATATATATTAGGGACAACTTAACATTAAAATTAAAAGAAATTGGAAATGTATCCTAGGTAGTGTTGTTCACCGCGTCATGATACAATGTACTTTTGAGTCTTAAATTCCTAAAGTGAACGCTAATTTTTAGCCAACCGTTTCCTTAGTGGTTGACACAGTGGATTGCTATCCCCTCCAACCGGTTTCAAATACCAAGGAGGGCTCATCTTTGGCCCATTGTGATAATGAGGGTTCATCTTTGGCCCCTTGTGATAATGCTGAAGGGGCTCTCACACCCACCTTCCATCTAGTTACTAACTCACCATGGTAAAAAACAAAACAACCTTGAAAACTTTGATAATAACAAGATGGATGATATTGTGATATACAGTGTTAGTCACTAACTTTATAAAACATATTTTGTGAGTTTTAACGAATGGTTGAGATATTCTTTAAACCTCTCTTTAATTTAAATTAGAAATGAATTAAATTAAATAACAAATTAAAGAATTTATATAATAAAATTAATTGATTGTAATGAGTAGGTATGAAAATACTTTTGATTAATAACAATATAATAATATGATTTTAATATAGCCAAATGGTTATAATATATCATTACATATTTTGGTGAGTTTTGATTAAATATTTGCAATTGAGAAATTTTTTTCCAATATTTTTATCATTAACTGTTTATAATACATATTTTTTGTGAATTGTTGGATATTTGATTGAGATAACTTTTTTCAATATTTTCACTAACTTTATAATACATATTTTTTTTTTGAGGTTGCTAAATATGTGGATGTTCATCATATTTTTTGTCATATTTTCCTTTTTTGTAATAAATTGTTAATATTATAAATTTTTTAATTTAAATATTTAAGCAGAATAAAAAAAAAATTAATATATATCTAACTATTTAATGATATAAGTTATTTTAAAATAATTATAAGTAAATATTAATATTAGAGTGTTGTATTGATTTCTATGGAATTTTTTCGATATATAGTTAATATATTATTTATTTTATCTGGAATATACTATATAAATTTTAAAATATTATAATATAGATATATTTATTTAATTTTTATGATTTTATTATATTTTATGTGAAAATCTATATATATTAATATATAATATTAGATTAATATATATATAATTTTAATGATTTATTAAAATTAACTATTTTACTATGATAGGAATTATTTATATCTTACCAATGGTTTAATAAATTATTAACAACTCAATTTTCAAAAATATAATATTTGATGCCTTATATAAAGTTGAAGGATAGACATTGTCCATGACAAGGCTAGGGTGGGGCTAAAACCTCCATCTGACTCAACACCTAAACATCTGATTATTGAGTTTGACATAACAGAGGCTGCCGTCTTTTGCAGAAACGTACGGGGAATTTACTGTTATTATTGCAATTATTGGAGCAGTGCTAAGTAGCGCAGGAACCAGAGACGAAACCAATTCTTCCGTCTGCCGTGTCAAAAGCAACCTGCATCTGCTGCTGTTGGAAGTTCCCGGCAATGTTAAAACTGTCCGATTGCGGTGCCCGTGGGAATGCTAGGCACACCTGGGATCCGTCACTCTGAAGGGCTATCAAAATCCCGAGGGCGCTCACACTCACATCCGCGTTGTTCTGGAAATGAAAAGTTATAGTCGGAACTCAGACCTGGCTGTAGCCAGACAGATCGTAGCAAGTGTCGAAGATCGAATAGGACTGCGCGCTCGGAAGATCCTGCGTCTGGCTCCGGAACGAAGCTTTCAGGCCATTGTATGCCTGTGGGACGAGCCGAGTTATGCCGGTTCCAGAGTCCACAATCGTGCCTCCTCTTCCAAGAAGAGCAGGCGGAATCGAGAGACTCTGGCCTCCAACGCTTATGTCGCTCAATACCACAAAATAGTAGGATGTATACATGGAATTTGAAACAAGAGGGGTGAAAACGGCAGTGGCAGGAATCGAACCCTGACCAAAGCTGAACGAGCCTGTTGATGTGGAGGATCCGAAATCAGGAAGGCAATATGAGAATGGGCCGCCATATTTGCTTTTTGTCTGGGCAGGAAGGGCAAGTGCAGTCTGCCGCAAGCCCGGCGGACCCCTGAAAGAGCCATGTATTGCTATGCCCGCATCCGAAGGCGAAGATCTGGAAAGAATCGGAAGCCAGAGTGAAGGTCTCCTCGCGGAAATCTCCCTGGGTACTTGATCCATCCCCGTAGTCCAGTTCATAAACGCAGCCCCCAACACTGCGGGGGTCCACATTGCCTTCTGAAGTGGTCAATTCAGTACAGGCAGCCGAATCACAGGGTAAGTGTTTGTAAGAAGAGGACTGCTCGGGATCCAATACAGGATCTTCCTGTGAGTAACAATCTAAACAAGGGTTGCATTGTATCCATGTCACATCGCTGCCCGTGTCAATTATCAGCAACATATTCTTAGCCGGTGTGCGCAAACCCTGTTGTTAGAATATAGTTTCCTGTACCGACCTTGCTTACTGGACCTTATTGCGTATTCAAACGATTATTGTCTCGTTCAAGAGTCTGAGAGACCAAGTTTATCTATGAGCTCGAGTTCATGGGCCTGAGAGGCGAGCAGGCCCCGTGAATATGATCTAGTCTTATCTTCACTTCTGGCTTTAGCTCTTCCTGACTTGCACACACAAATTCTGATTATTATTATTCTTTTTTTTTTTACCTGCAAACACACCAATTCTGATTATTATTCTTCTTATTTTTTTGATAGGGCACATGAATATTGCAAATATAAAGAGTTCTGGTTTGTACTAACGTAGCGTTGAAAACTCCATAATGGCAAACATGAAAAAGTTCAAGTAGCCAGGTGATGCAGTTCTTATTAATATAAACCAAACATAAAATCCTTCAGATGCAAGTAACTGGGTGAACGGATTTGTATTGACATAGCGTTCAACCCGCAGTAAATTTATGGAAATGATACCTGGTGACTCGACAGCTTAGCCAACATGTTAGGATCACTAAACACAAAGAGAAGTGGTGTCTAATAACATTTTTGTTGGGTTTTATTAGCCAGAGCCATGGGTTTTCATTAGTTTGAGAATTGCTAGTAATTTGATCCAGTCAACCTTACTGAAATCACTAATACGATTTTTTTTAAGAAATATTTACTCTATCACTAATACAAAAGAATTTCTGAAAAAATATTTACTCTCCATAACCTGCAAAAAAAAAAATAACTGAGGACATGAAAAATTTCTGTGAATTTCTTCTTTTGAAGTTTTAGAGTGAGATAGTACGGCAACTCTGGTGGTTTGGGGTTGCTCAACTCCCCATAAGCCTGTGTTGAGGCAGAACAACGGCCACGCTTAAACATATCATTAGAGAATGTGTTATTTGGATATCTATTGAGATGGACTGAATAAATACAAAAAGAAGTAGGAAGTTGAGATGAGATGAGGTGCAAATATTAAGTTACTTGAATAGCTCAACAAAAGAAATTTTCCTGGCCCAAAAAATCAAGAAGCATTTGGCAAATCTTTACCTATCTTATCATTTCTATTTGAAGATTTCAACTGGAACAGGATGGTAATTCTCATGATATTGAGTTGCTTAACTGCCTATGAGCTCACATAGAAACATATCAGTGGCTGCTCTTAAAATAAACATGAGAGGGGGCTGTGTTGTTTGGCTATTCATCCAGATGAACTCAGTAAATATAAATTTCCCTACAGAACAACTTCTATATTGTCAAAATTCATTCGATCAACTTCCCTACGGGTCATGCTGGGCATTTCGCAAATCCTCGTGTGTCTTTCCGTTAGAAGTGCTCAATTGAGAGAGGTGCTAATTGTCATGGTATTTCTGAACTGCCCATGCACTCTCATTGAAGCAGAACAACAGCCATGCTAGAAAATGTGTAGCTTAGCTATCCATTGAGATTGAGATTTATAGAGTAGTTATGGAAATCAAATTTGATATGAAAGAAAGCTGGTCATGGATGAGCTCAAATGCCAGTTCTTAGGTATAAAAAAATAAAAAATCCAAGAAATACTCTGAAAACATAAAACAAAAGAAAATACTTTACCTGTGAATGAAGCTGAACATTTGGCAAACCCCTTTGTCTCTTTCCATTTGAAGGTCTCAACCGAGATAGTATGATAATTCTCATGGTCGAGGGCTGTTGCACTGCCTATTTGCAGGCATTGAAGCATTAAAACAGCAACCATCCTTATACAAAAGACCAGAAAATGTGTTGTTGGGTTACCCATTGAGATGGGGCGAAGGGCTATGAAAAGAGGAAAGAATAACATGGCTATTAATATTACATTTGGTGAAAGATGATAAGGTATGTGTGATGGTTATTACTTAATTAGAAGGTAGATTTTGGGATATTAGGTAAATTCTAAGATTTTTATTTATTGAATTTTTAAAATATTTGAATATTACAAAATTTGTAATTAAATTAAATTGAAGAAGATGATAGGTTATGTGTGATGGTTATTAATTAGATTGTATATTTTAGAATAGGATGAAAATTGTAAGAACAAGAATGGTCGTTTGATTTTAGTCTATTGAATTTCCAAAATATTTTAAAATTTGTAATAAAATTAAATTCAGGTTTTGATTTAATTATTGATTTTAGAATATTGAGGGTTTGGAGTATGCTTTCAAACTGTTTTTATTTGGCTTAGAGCTAGTCTTACTGACTTAAAGAAACAAGTTACTGGTAGAAAACTCATAGGTATATGGGAGGAATGAATGTATGCTCCTTACTGACTACTGACTGGTAATTCCAGGTGACATGGTTTTCCTTGAATAACAATGATGAGACAACTGTATTTCCCAATAAATGGCCAATAATAACTATCCATCTGTTAATTTAACAAATTTTTCTTACTATTCAAAAATTTTAAAATATTATAAAAATTTTAGATAAAAATGTAAATTCTACTATTTAACTCAAGTAAATAAATAAAATACCATATCCAGAATACTTAGAAATCTGTAATTAAATTAAATTCAAATATGAAAAAGGAGAAGAAAAAAACAGGTCTTACTGCGTTTTTCCATTTATTTAGACATTTATATAAATTTATTCGATTTATTAAATATGTAGATAGTACATATGGGAGGCCGACTTATGGTGGAAAATGGAAAGGGTTGTGATTGAACATTAAAGCACAAAAGCAGATTACTTCATTTGGTACGATGACAGAAGGTGAAAATTGGAAAATGTGACGGTACGGATTCAATAGTTACTGTGACTGAATTTTCCGAAGTTTATATTAAAGATTCCTTCGGTGGGAAATGGAATGCTGACGCACAATGACAAGGCAGATTATTATTAGTGAGTACCGGCTGTCAAAGCCTTCTCTTTCCTGTAAATTTTTTATTTTCACCCGTGTACATAGAATTTTTTAGCAGTAGTCTATAACGTGATTTTTTGAAAGTTTTTCCGGCGGATTTTTCCGGTCAAAATCCGGCAGCAATTCGTTGGAATCCCAAGTTTGATAGCTAGTTTCTGCACAATCAATGGCTCCTAGGGGTTTTCCAGGGCGCTGAATCCAAATATGCAGTTAAAAAACCATTTTAACTGCTAAAAATCAAGATTTAACCTCATTTCTTCCGCCGGATTCTGTCACCAGAATCTCCAAAAAATCGCATTATAGACAACCCCATTTTTTTATCGAGATTAATTAAATAGATGAAGTTAATTACGTTAATAGTTTTCATTAAAGCAAGTTTCCTGTCCTGGTTTCTAGAGATCATGAAATCTTTTAATAAACGTAAAATTGTACGTGCAAGTAATACGACATCTATTTTGGAAGTTGATGATACTAAAGGACATACCTTTCAGGTCAATCAATTCCGTCTTGTATTACGTGCCATTGATTATTTTGTAGTTTTTGTCAACCATTCTCTCAACAAGTTGCTGGAAAAAGAAATAGTTAGTTTGAATTTAATATGATCACATTTTTTGTTGATATAATGTTGTTATTTTTTATTATTTTGCAATGGAATATGATGAACAAGGTAATAATTGTGGACATATTAAATATTTCCTTGACTTGCATGTGACCTTTGACATCTAGTTTATAGAATGTGCTAAATATCATTTCAATTAATATAACGTGCATGCCAATACCTAGAATATAGTCAAAGTAATGTTTGTAATATTGGCTCTGCAGTATATTGTAAAATTCCTAAGATTTCCACTATTGGGTTTTGTTATGACCCTAACTATGGCTTCAAATCCTTTTATGTTTGTGCGGAATAGTTGGATTTTCTATTTTATGCTTTTTATGCTTTTTATAATAGATGGCACTTTCCTCATGGTTATTTTGTTTTTCATGATGTGGCCTTCTGGCACATTTTTTATTTCAAAATTCAATGCCTTAGCTAATAGAAAATTTTTCCTAGTGGTAGTTGCCTTAAGAACCCCCCTCCCCCCTTTTTAAATGGCTTGTATATGCTTCATCATATTAATTGTTAAAGGAGATATTTTATTCTAAAATGGTTGGATTTTTTCTTCTTGTTTTTTTTTATACAAATATATCTGTGCCGAAAGGTATTTTAGTATTTGACCTACTTGGGTATGTGTGTTGTATTTGTATTTAGTGTTCTTGTGAACGTTTTTATGAGGTGTGAAGAAAATTCTATAGATTTACTATACTGCAAATAGGGATGAGAGTTTTAATATATATTTTAATTAAAAAATAAATGAGATCATATTATTAATAATTAAATGAATATTTATTGGTTTCAGATCGAAGGGCTTAGAGTCATCTTCCAACCCTTGATTATTCAAAGAATGGAGCTTCTAGTTCTCAACACTCTCACATGATGGATGCTATCGGGTACGAGCAATTTTTATAGGAAAACCATTGAATGATTTGGAAAGTGGAGAGACAAATGTGCAATGAATTGACAACACGGTGGAAATGTTTTGAAGTGATTAAACAATATTTCATGCGTAAATTTTATCATAGTCAATATTTAATTGGAAATTCATATTGTAATACTTGACATTTCATATAATAAAATTTGTGGTTGAAATTATTTATGATTGTACTTTATAATTTTTAGTGTTGCAATCAACCTATGGGACTTTGCATGATTCACATGTCTTTTCATATTACATGAGCATAAAGATTATATGATATTTTTTAAATATAGTCGCAAAATTATGTTAATTCATTTATGTTGATTAATAATGAACATACATAAAATGAATGTACAATAACTAAATTAGTTCGTTATGATAATTATTAATGAAAGCCAATGAAATAAATATACACTGCTAAATTAGTCATTTATATAATGGATATGAAACTACAAAAAAAAGATAAATGACTACTGGAAATGACAAATTTGTGACTATGAATGATAAGTAAAATTTGCATATAAATGATTATTAGTGGCTAATTTACAGTATCTTATCTTACTACAACATTTTCGACATATCTCTCTTCTCATTAATTTGTTTAATGGCTATTTTATAGTATCTTATCTAGTGACCAAAATTTTGTTCATATTTTTTTGGTCATTAGTTGGTTTCCTTGGGTGATCACCTAGTAGTATATTGGGTTGTGTGTTTGTCCATTAAATGTGGAAATTAATGACTAAATCAAAGACTAATTAATGTTGGAAATGGGGGGGGGGGGGGGGGTGAATCGGTATTATCAGATCAATAATTCAATTTTCAGAACTAATTTGTATACGCTACTTCAGCTTAGTGAACTAGCGTGTATACGCAACTGTGAAAAGATGACATTTTTCCTATCTTGCAAAATTGACCAAAACACTTCAAAAAAACGCATGGAATGAGTTTCAATGTTTGCCATGACAATGTAAAAGACCAAGGAAGGATCTGAAATTAAGCGTAGGAAAAAAATTCGGAGGGTGTTGTAGCAGCAACAATGCTTGGTGACACTGGTAGAATTCCAGCTTCTTTGCCTTGGTTAACTCTTTCGTGGAGGGTCTTGGTTCTTCATGGAGTATTAATTCATCATGTAGATTATTTTGGTCTCCCCAATTACCCCATGAATAATCATGCTGCCATTTATTCCTTTCTCAGTTGAACACAACATAAGATTCAACAATATCATAATGTTTCGAGTTTGGAAGGCTAGTGATGTTTGCGAGCTTAAGATTTTTAGAGTATGGTTTTTTCATCTCTGGTGTTTCTTTGCTATGAGAAAACCTAGATAGTACCCTGACGGAGTCACTACAAGAACAAAAAAATTACTTCACTTCCAACAAGCTAGGTCAGTAGCCCAATAGATTTTCTTGCTTCACCTATCTGTGCAAGAAACCTTTCTCTTCGTTTGCCTTTATTTATTTATTTATAGGACCGTGGATTAGAACTTATACATTTTATGAGCAAAAGAGGGATCCTGAATTATTAAGAGAAGGAGAGGTTTTCCCTTCAGAGAAGCATATAGAGACCTATGACTTAGGTTTTCTCGTTTAGATTTCCCCTTCTCCTCTTCTACTAGTTGGATAAGCATGAAGACATTGGACATAAGAACTGAGTGTGGTCATAAAGTTTCCTGAACAGACATAAGTTCATGTTGGAAATAATACTAAGAGGGGGGTGGGTGAATCAGTATTATAAGATCAATAATTTAATTTTCAGAACTAATTTGTATACACTACTTCAGCTTAGTGAACTAGCATGTATACGCAACTGTACTTAATGCAACCAATGTATATGCAGAGATATTTTGATTTACCCAAATTATCATGCATTGAACATTAGCCAATATATTAGGAATTCATTAGACATTGCAATAAAAGAAGAATAATGCATCGCGCATAAGCAACAAACATGAACACCAAGATATAAAGTGGAAACCCAATGTGGGTGAAAACCACCTACTACAATCGTCTCTGTCTTCTTTTAGTAATAAGAAAATTATGTTTGCAATTTTTGTATTGATGTAGTCTTATACTAGTACGCAGGCTTCTACCTGCAGAAGGCTATAACCTTTTCTCATTCTCCAGCTTCTACTGGAAGGGAGATACAACCCCCTAGCTCTTGTACTAGCTGATATGTTTACTAGTATGTAGGTGCTAGCGTATAGAAGGCTACAACCTTCTCTTTTCTTCCAGGGACCACGTTTCATAAATTTTCAGACTCATTCCATCAACAACATCATTCAGTCACCAAATATATATACATCAGCCAATCTCCTTTTGAACCAATCATAACTGAATCAATCAATCACTCTGACAACCCATCAATTTGATCTTTCATAATGTTGTCACCAGAATACAGTAACCAAAACCCAAGCCAGAGCCCAAAACACTGCAACAGCAAATAGAAGCAACTAAAACATATTTTATAAGGTATACACTACTTCCATGTGTTGAACCTGCATGCATACGCACTTTCCTCAAAGCGAACATGCATATACGTTGCTTTGATATGCAGAACCAGCATGTATACACCCCTTTTCTAAAGTGAACCTATGTATAGATCTGTAAGTGATGATTTAAACATTACAACTACTCCAGACTTTAGTCATACCTAGATCATATCATTTACAGAATAATATATGCATCAGTATTCAGATCTAGAATATTCATGAGCAAAAAAAACATAATGATAGTTTATTTTACGCCTTAAGATCCTGATCCATCATTAGATCTAGTTCCTCATCATCTACTAAGGTTCTTCCTTGGTTAAGATCCAGCAATGCACCATAACCCAAAAACTTTCATACTAGATCTCACACTTCATCAAATATTCGATACTTGTGCACCTTGGCCTAATGATCTTCTCCTCCTTTTATAGTTTTAGGCCTTACTCAATACCATGGACCAAAACCACTTAGGACCAATACCTTCGACCAAATACCTAGGCTCAATACCTCAGGCTGGATACCTTGGACCAATATCATGGATCAAAATACCATGGAGCAAATACTTCGGACCAAAACTTAGTTTTCCAAGGTATACGTGCTTTTCCTTTTGTGAAAGTGCATGTGTACATATACGCGACTTGTACGTAGTGAACCCGGGTGTATACGCGGCTTGGCCAATGGTGAACCTACATATACCTCTCTTTCTTCATTCTATGAAGTATGATCTGTAACTTTGTGTTGTTAACCTGTTGTACTATGATCTATCATCTGAGTGAGTTTCCATCAAGGACAAAACTTGTTTCATAATGCCAACAATCTCCCCCTTTGAACTTGATGGCAACACCAACTCACTCTCCCCCTTTGTCATCAAGGGAAAAGGTGTTGGTATTATGACACATATGTTGTACTTAATGGCAACCCACTCATCTTAGATGATAAATTATAGTGCAGCAAAGTTATTTTCTGGTTCCGCAGGTCTCCCGCACAAAAGGTGTGAACCTAAAGTCCACGGACTTTCATGCAGAGAAAAGTTCACGCACTTTCATGCAATGAAAATTTCACGCACTTTCATGCAGGGAAAAATTCCTTTCATGTAGAGAAAAGTTCATGATCTTTCATGCAGAGTAAAGTTCACACACTTTCATGCAGAGAAAAGCGCACGCACATGGGAAATCTTATGGTTGGTTCATGGTATTAGTCCGACAGTTTTTGATCCTATGGTTTTGGTCCGTGGTATTTAGTCCTTGGTATTTGAACCTGTGGTTTTGGGCCATGGTATCCCATCATAAGTGTTGATCCCAAGTATTGGGTCCATGGTATTGAATTGTTATGGTTTTTGGTCTGTGGTATTGTGAAAGGCATAAGGAGGAAGGAGATCATTTGGCAAGGCATCTTCTAAATCACTGAATATCTGATAAAGTGCTAGATCTGGAATACTGTGATTGGGTTATGGTGCAGATCTGGATCTGAATGAAGAAGGAACCTGAGCGCAAGGAGAAGGATAAGTTATATTGATTGGTCAAAATCTTAAGGCTGGAATAGTGATCTGTACACACGTTCAATGAAGCGAAGGCGCGTATACACGCTGTTCTTGTAAAGGAAAGTCGCGTATACGTAGGCCTGTATTGACACAAAAGCGTATGCACACAGGTTTTTGAATAGTGAAGTAGCGTACATCTCTTGATTTATGTTCTAGTTGCTTCTGTTTATTGCTACAGTGTTATGGGTTCAGAAGTGGCGTGTGATTGTTGTTATTATGATCTAGGTATAGTCGTTAGATAAGTGTTTATTTTGGATCAGTTTTGATTGGTGAAAAGGTGATTGGTTGTTGCAGAAATTCTTGATGTTTGATTGATGTTATTTGTGGATCCAGTCTGAAAATTTATGAAATGTGGTCCCTGGAAGGAAGAGAAGGTTGTAGTCTTCTGCAAGTAGCAGCTTGCGTACTAGTATCTCAACTAGTACAAGAACTAAGGGGGTTGTAGCTCCCTTCCAGGAGAAGCTGCAAAACGAGAGAGGGTTGTAGCTCTCTGCAGGTAGCAGCCTGTGTACTAGTAAAGGACTGCACCAGTACAGAATCATTGTAAAAAGAAGTTTCTAATTGAAAAGATAAGACATATTGCAGCAGGTGGTTTTCACCCACATTGGGTTTCCACCTTATATCTTGTGTTCTTGTGTGTGATTGTCTTCTACTCTATTTTTCTGTTCTTGGTTACTATTTATATGATCCTGATGCACAGATTAATGTTCAACATCTGTAGAATATTTTAAATTATAAGTCTGTATGATATACGCGGGTTTCCTTATCTGTAGTTGCATATATACGCGGTTT